>UXGD01001913.1:0-30048 GCA_900474315.1 Torymus auratus
ACACACACACACACACACACACACACACACACACACACACACACACACACACACACACACACACACACACACACGGATGTCGTCCAATCGCTAATCAAACACAAGCACACCGTATTGTTGCCGAAGATGCGGGACTGCAGGGCAAAGAGAACCGCGGCAACCAGCGTTACCCGCCAACCAAGGACCGCACCCCGGAGCCGCAGCCTAATACGAAGCCGACTGCACCCTACAGCACTCTACAGGAGAAGAATGACGTCGACAACGACCTCGTACCCATCTCGAGCGACAGCGACATGGAGCTGGTGGGGTTGGGCCATGACGTAGCCTCGGCGACAGCAGCGGCGAAAAAACTCGAGAGACAAAAGTCCCGCAGGTCGTTGCTAAAGAAGGTGAGGAAGAAGCGTCGGAAAAAGTCGTCGTCTGAGCTATCGCTGTCGCTATCGCCCTCCTCGGTCGATCTCGCGCTGAAGGAGTCGATCCACCGAGTAGAGCCGGCGACGCTGAAGAAGGACGGCGTAAGCCACTCGAAGAGTCGTCACCACTCGCCGGACAGGAAGAAGATGAGCTTAAGCAAGTCCCCGCCAGCCAGGAGGCATAGGTCACCCGGCTTGAGGATACGTACCTCGCCTACACTCAAAAAGCGCACGAGGTCACCCAAGCTGAGGAAATCCTCGCCCCTGCGATTGCGGAAGCAAGCGCTTAAAAGAGCGTCGCCGTCATCGTCGTTAGATATCCAGGCGATGACCAGCTTGCTGGTGCCGACGTCACGCGGCACCGTCAGCAAGCTCCTGAAAAAGGTCAAGAAGCTCGATCCCTTTTCCAGAAAGACTAACGAACGCACCTCACTTAAGGACAAGCTAAATAATATTATGAAAAACAAGGTAACGGAAACACCGCCGGCGAACAGCGAGGAAGTAGTTGGCAAGAAGGAGGAGAAACCGATTAAAGAAATTGCTAAGGAAGAAGTACCAGCTGTTCCAAAGGATAAGGAAGAAGAGGGGACCAAGGACAAGGAAACAGCAAAGGAGGAGAAGGAAAATAAAACAGCAAAGGAGCAGAAGAGAAAGAAAAAAGAAGAGGAAAAAGAGAAGGAAAAGAAAATAGAGGATAAAGAGAAGGAAATGAAAAAAGAAGAGGAAAATGAGAAGGTAAAGGAAGAGGAAAAAGAGAAGGAAAAAGTAGAGGGAAAAGAGAAGGAAAGGATAGAGGAAAAAGAGAAGGAAAAGGTAGAAGAAAAAGAGAAGGAAAATGAAGTTCCGGTTCAGAAGAAGACTGAAGACAACGATGACGAAGACGACCTCGTGGTGCTCAGAGAGATAGCCCTACAGACGAAGCAGAAGAAGTTTGTCTTGCTGAGGCCCGACCAAATCAAGACTGAGCCTGTTGAGCAGCCACCTAAGCCGGTCGAACCGCCTCAGCCGCAGCCACAGCCACCCAAGCCGGTCGAACCGCCTCAGCCGCAGCCACAGCCACCCAAGCCGGCCGAACCGCCTCAGCCGCAGCCACAGCCACAACATAGGCTGCCGAACTTCTGCATGGATGACAACGACGAGGACCTGGAGTTGCGGATGATAGCTCTACGCTCTGCCGTGCTGAAAAAACACCGCACGCGCATGCAGTGCGGTGGACTCAAAAAGAAGCAGCAGCAGCAGCAGTTGAAGATCAAGTCCGAGGCACCAATGCCACGCATCGAAAGCCCCTTCACTTCGACCTTCCTCGAGGACTTTCCACTCTTGGCGGAGATCTGCAGCCCGACCTCGCCACTGAGCTTTAAGAAAGACACCTACGGCACCGAGGACATGGAGCTGGACTCCGACATGGAGCTCGACGCGGTGATTAGCGAGTTTGAGGCGGACAGCGGCAATGAATCCCCGTACTCACCCACCGACGAGCTGAACGCAACAGCAATGAATTCTACGGTAATGACTACACCACAGCAGCAGCAAATCGCACCGAATCTGGGTCTGTACTCACCCTCGAACCCCACGGAAACGCCGGTGTTCAAACCCTTCGTGCCTCAGCAAGAAAAACTGTCAAAGGATAATGCCTTGAACGGCAGCATTTTGGAATTTGTCACCCACGAGTCGAGGCCATACTCGCCCACGGACGTAACGATCTACGATCCAGATCTGCCGGGCGTGCTCTCTGCTAAAGCCGCAATGCTCCAGCAGCAGCTGCAGCCAGTGCCACCTCCGTTATTACCGCCACCACCACCGCCACCACCACTGGAACCCCCGCCGATGCCACCCTTGAGTATGTTCACGCCGCAGCCGATGATGATCACCTGTCCGACGAACTTGCTTAACCATTTCTGCGACGCCACGATGACTTCCATGGCGCCTATGAACAACTTCACTGCGATGCACCAATCGATGAATCCGCTGATGATGCCTGCAGCGACACCGCTCTTCGCCTACCCGGCACCGCCCACCTCCACGACGACCATGTGCATGTCCACCAGTAGCATGACAATGCCACCACCGCAACCGCAGCCCCCTCCGCCGATGGAGAGTGCCAACGTCACGAGCGAGCTGGATGATTTCGGCGAAACGGATCTTGACGGCAGTCCCCTGGTACCCATCGATAAGGACAGTAGTAACCAGGTGTCTTCGTGGCCGCTTATTGGAGAACCGCTGTATCTGCAAGGAATCCCCGAACTCACGCAGTCCGAGCTGAGCAAAGTACCAAGGTTAATGGAGCACAACCTAGTTCCCGCTACAATACTGAAGACAAATCCCCAGCTACAAAAGCAACCGATGAAGAAGCTATCGCCTCAGAACCACAAGCAGACGAGTGAATGTCTATTTAGAAACGCGGACATGAGACCAGTGCCGCTCGAGACTGATCGAATCCAAATTAACTGCGGCAGTAATATTCCGACATTCAAACCTATAAAGCTGCAACCGGTACTGAAGAAAGTCGTGATCAGGAAGACGGCGCCAGCGTTTAACACGTCTCTTAATGACGAAACATGGACGGTCGTACAGCAGAAGACTGAGGAGGAGCAGAACGAAAAGGTAGCAAAAGTAATCAAGACTCCGACAGAATCCAAGAATAAGAGGAGAAGAAGACGGAGGAGCACGTTGGCAAGGAAAAGTCTTAAAGAATTGGAGAGGAGGAGGACTCCACGTCGTGAGCTCGGTGATCGAGTGCTCGAAGAGAAGAACTCCAAGTTACCTGATAACCTTGCCACGCATACACACGAGTCTAATAAAGTCAACGAAGCACAGAAGCAGAAGGCGCCGAAGACCGAGGAGAAACGAAGAAGAGCCAGCATTGACGACGACGAAGATACGCTCAGAAAGTTACTTTTGGCATCGTTGGAGAAAAGGAAAAAGGAACATCCAGAAGGAAGTAAAACTCAGACAGTCGCGACGCCATCGACAGACGCTACTCCAACGAAAATGGATGAAGATAGTTCCAGGGTAGCCTCTCCCGTCATTCCCACGTCCGAAAAACCTGCTTCGCCAGCAACGACAAGTACTGTTAAACTAGAAAGTACTGCCAAGGTCGCTTCTAGTCAAATCCCGAAACCCACGGCAGTTGTTACGACCACGACGACGAATCCCACAACGACGGTAACAGCTAAGACAACGACAATGATCGGAATAAAGAGGCTGGCTCCAGCATCTACTCTCGCTTCTCTAAACGAGCAACCCCCGCGCAAGCTTGTAAAGAAGCTGAGCATGATACCGGCATCAACGAAGGTTGTGAACAATGCCAAGCGCTACCAGAATCTCTTGCTCCAACGTAAACTCGCCCAGCAAAAGGGACTCCTACCCGCCACGAAGTCGCGCTTCAAGGTAAACAACAACGGCCTGCAGCGCTCGGCGAGTCCGAACATTCCGTCAAAGATGACCACTGAGTTCCAAAGGATCGTAATCAACCTGAACGAAGACACTGAGAGCGAGTCCGATGTCGACGAGGCGCGCGCCAGAGTTAGTCCAGTCAAGACCAGACCGCCACTAGCTATTCCCACAACCGATTTTGAGAAGAGCGTCGATCAGTTCCTGAAGAACGTGAGGCAACAGCAGGAGCAGCAGACGACGAAAAACTCACCTACAGCGAGCAGGAGCGAATCCCCAAAATCCCAGCCAATTCCAGCCGTTAAGAAACTCATTCTTCCTCCGCCAGTGACCACTGTTGCCATAACGGCCACAAACGTCACGACGACGACGCCAAGTCCCGTAACAACGAAAGTTACGGTTACGAAAACGACCAGTGCTGCGAGCTCTGCAACAACGAATACCACGACTACTTCGAGTACTACTGTCATCAGCTTAGCGAAAGAAAAGGTTGTTGCTAGCAAGCCAACGCTTTTAAAAGTTCGTTCTAAGTTGGATAGTCTATCAATTACACCTCAGGTGAGTTTGTTTTACATTGTATTTGTTTGATCATTGCTGATGAACGTTATAATAATTAATTTTCCGTTTCCAGGCCGTAAAACACTTGCCAGCGTCCCAGCAAGAGGAATATCGTCGATTAAAGTTGCAGATTCTCGAGCGAGAAAAATTGAAGCTACAAAAGTCCAAAGAATCCGCCTCGATTTCTGCAATAGCTCAAGCTACAGTCAAGAAAACTGTAAATACGTCTGTTACTGCGCCACCTTCATCATCACCGTTGACACCTATGTTAGTTTCTTCGACAGCTGCCTCGAAACCATCGGCTACTATCAATTCTCCATCGTTCAATCCATTAACTGATACGACCGCCTCATCAACGAAACCATCAGCAATCTTTACTTCTCCAGTAGCCAAGCCATCGCCTGCCGCGGCATCTCCTCTAACTAAACCGTCAGCAATCGTAACCTCTACGGTGGTCAAACCATCGTCTTCCGCAGTATCTCCAGTGGCTAAATCGTCAGCTATCACCACTTCGCCACTGTCGAGACCATTGGCTGCCATGACAAATCCACTGACTAAAACGCGAGAACTGCTGACGCTAAATAAAATGATACCAAAGACACAGCTCGTAGCAACGATAAGTCCCATGGCCAAACTAAATGCGGAGAAGTCTATCTTAGCGAGTAAAGCTTCATCTGTCACAACTACAAAGATAATTCATTCCACGGCAAATGCCAATCAGAACAGCAGTCTGCCTCGAACTGCCTCAACTGTCTTTGCTAATAAATTAAATAACGTGGCAAAGCCAAGTACAAGTGGCGCGTTAAGAACTACGGCTCAGGCAAGTACGTCCAATGGCCAAGCAATTCTGAGTAAAATAAATGAGACTTTGAACAGCCATAAGAAGCAAGTTACAGCCGTTGCTCAAAAAGTTTCTACTTTAAGAATATTAACGAAAGATCAAATCAATCTCAAAACGACCCGTATTGAAAAGTCAATGCCACAAGTGGAAAATCGTATGCTTATGGGCGATCTAAATAGGTCTGTAGAAAATAAATCTAACAGTTTCCAAGTAGAAAAATCAATAAAAATAAGCAATGCTTCTGATGATGCGAGTGATATTTCCACAAACAAGTCGACATCATTGAATATATCCCATAGCAGTATAGAAGAGCCTTCATTGGCCAATGCTGGTAAAACGAAAAAAAGTTGGGAGGATTATAAACAGGACATCAATAATGAGGTTCAAGCTCTGTCACGGCTGTCATTCGAAGAACAGAAGAAAATATTATGTAAATCTGAACAGGAGTTAGTTAAAAAAAGGTACATTTATTACAATATTACTGATACCGTTATTAAATATATAATTAATTTTATTTTAATTTGTTTTAAAGACACATAGTGTTGGACGATATCTCAGAAATGTCGGGCAATCTTCGTGAATGGGAATTTGAAAGAGATGTACAAAAGAGACTAAGCGATCATATTAAGAAACTTCGTGAAGAGCTAAGGCTAGCTGAAGAACAGTTACAACAACAGAAAGAAAAAATGAGTGCCATCCAACCAAGAGTATCGCTATTTCACGAACAAATAAATAGCGGCAGGAAAGAATGCTTTAGGCTGTCCAAAATATGCAATAGTCTTGGACAACACATTCAAGGGTCTAATTATGAGTATGTCGTTGATGATTTTATTAACAAATGTCTTATAATGTTTTACAGCATAACTTTATATACAAACCATATTTTTGGTTATCTAAGTCGCGCCGTGGAAAATAATATTTATATTCCGTTAGACATCTTTTAATTTGCATTTATTGAAGAAAGCTACCTCAAAATTAAGGATTAATAATTGAAAATTCAATTTCTTTAATATAACTAAAAGAAAACAAGATTTAATAAATACCATTTTTGTGTAATATAAAAATCATATTAGGTAGTAACGTGTTTACGTTATAGTGTAATTTAACGAAATTCAAAATTAGTAGCTCTTTAGATGTTCAGATATTAAATGTATTGCAATTTAATACGACAATTAGATATTACTATACTCTTTCCGAGTGATATATTACTCTGCTTTTTTAATATTTATTTAAATAATATTTTTTCAATCAAATTTCAGAGTTCCTACAGCAGCTGCAGATCTTTTAAATACTAAAATCAAAGAAATTGCTATTCATACTCAAAAATTGCGAAACAAAAAAGTTCAAACTAAAGAAACTATTAAAAGTAATAATTCGATAAAGACTGATAAAACGGGAAATAAAAATAAATCCAAAGGTTTAGTTAACTCTAAAAGCAAAAAATCTATAAAAAAGGAAAAAAGCGCGAATAGTGAGACTGAAATTTCGGTGTCGGAATCTAGTTCAAACTCAATTGCCGGAAATATCACTATGTTGGAAGAAAATTCTTTTACTGATAATAATACTACAAATACGAACTCAGAAAACGTGAATCACATTAATAATCAAAGTAATGAAATGAAATTTAACATAGAAAATTCGAGTATTACTTACGAAAATAATAGTATCGAACTTAAACCATTATCAGGAACGGTCGTTACAAACCTGAATTTAAATTCGGTAAATGATTTAAATAATGAAATTATAAATAAAAATACAAATGAAATTTTAGACACTAAAAATATTTTAAAGTCGGAAATGGAAGAACAATCAATAATAACTACAGTTAAAGATGAAATTAGTTCGGAAAATATATATGAAAATGAAACGGTGGTGTCGCCTGCGCAAGTTAATGACAGTGAAACTGTGATTTCTATAGAAGCTAACACCATTTTACCAGCAATTCCATTAACTTACGTAGATCAATCAAATGAATCCGAGCAGATTTCACGAGATATTAATTCGGAAAATACAAATCAATTAACAGATCCAATTATTGAAAATTCGATCTCAAATAATACACAAAAGGAAAATTTATTAGACGAAAATTTATTTAGCGCTACCAATAATAATGAAACGACTTCATTAGAAGAAAATGATCAATTAAAAAATGAAAATTCGTTAATAAATGCTCCTGTTGAAAATTCAATTTTAGATCAGGCAAATCTTGATAATGAAAAAGTACAACAAAATGAAACTATTGAAAATGATTTTGAGAAATCATCTGAGAATAGTTTTACAAAAACAGACTTGGTCACAGAAAATAATACCTGCATCGAATCTGTAAATGCATCGGTATCAGAAATGAATCAAAATAATACAAACTTGCCTTTAGAAAACATTACAAACAATGAATTCAATAATTCATCAATGGAAATTGATGCTGAAAATGAGAACTGTAATGAAGAAAATGTTGAAATGGAAGTAGATATAATAGCTAATAATCCAAGGATTACAAATACAATTATGGAATTAGAAAGCGTTGAAAATAATGAACAGGATGAATCTACAGAAGAACTAA
This sequence comes from Torymus auratus, assembly GCA_900474315.1. Classification (NCBI taxonomy): domain Eukaryota; kingdom Metazoa; phylum Arthropoda; class Insecta; order Hymenoptera; family Torymidae; genus Torymus; species Torymus auratus. The sequence goes on from UXGD01001913.1 coordinate 7,766, forward strand.
ATGTGAACTGTGAAGCAGAAAATACCATTGAGGACAATGAACTTGATACTTCTGATATCTGTGCTGAGACTGGACATTCCACTTTTATGGAAGAAATAGCTTTATTAGAAATGGCAAATGAAACAGAAGTTCCAGATACAATTATTTATAAAGTAAAATCTGCTGCAAAAATAGAGGAATCCAGCCCATGTATACCAAAAGAGGATTCTCTAATAAAAGAGCAGGAAATTTCCAGAAAAGGAGCAGTTCAGCCATATGAATCAATTCTAAAGCACCTGCAAGTACCAAGGTTGGTTAAAATACACATCCGACTCAATATTATCAAATTTATAGTACTTGTATAATCAATATTTTATAGGGTAACTACATTTTTTTGTTATTTATCTTTTTTTTTTTGTACATCTAGTTGATATTGAGTTTACGCTATTAAGTTTTGCCTCCTTTAAATACCTTATAATTATTTTTCGTTTCCTATTTTAAATGAAAATTTTATTTTTTATATCATATTGCAATAGTTTTTAACTTATTTTTTCTTAACCATTATTCTATGTTGATTTTTGATGGTTATAAAATTTTATTCGTTAATTTGAATCATTTTAAAACAAATTTAATTTGAAAAAATAGCATGCCATTTTAATATTTTTAATTTTAAGAAGTGTGAATAGCCGAAAAGTTGCAGTGATTCTAAAACGAAATTTTGTATTACTTTTTCTAATAATATTCAGGAACAACAAGATCGACGGAATCCTTTGTCCTTATGAACTCATGGGTACCTGTAATGATGGAGACTGTCAATTCATTCATCAGTCCACTAGTCATTGTCGATAACGTTTAGTGGCTAAGGCTCGTGGAGTATTTTTTATACGTAAGGTGGTTCTAATTTGTAGATAGGCGTCCTGTGCCCTTTGTTATTTCTATATTTTTCTTTTTATAACTACAATGCGTAAAGATAAAATAATTATTAAGGTTTCATATGCAATAAATTCGAATTTCTAAAATGTTTTATTTTTCACAAGAAATTTCTTGTGAAAAAATCCATTGTCCACTAATAAATTCAATGAAAAAAATAAAACATTTTAAAATTTGAAGGCCTACAAAAAGCCTTTATTGTATTTCTCTCCTTAATATTAAATTTTAAAAAAGTGATAAAGTATTGCTTTTCATATAGTTAAAATATTATCACAACTTATGCTGTGTTCATAATATTACTATGTCGTTAACGTGAAAAATGTTGTAGTGTGAGACAGTCATGAAAAAGCGCCCCCACGCCCAGCCGGAGAGTCTTGATCGTGCATTTGATTTCAGGTATTTTTTAAAGAGGCTTGTCAGAACCACACTGTGATACGAATGCGCGTTGTCGGACGAGGCCACGTTTCGCAGCACCACTGAAGATTGGTAAGTCGCCTTCGTAACTCACAGGAACTTTTATACGGTGATATAGTACCTACTTGTTTCTTAGATCTCTGCAAAAATTTTTATGTCGGTCGAAATTTATTTTTGCCGGTTCATCGCACCTTTTGTTATCGCAGTTACTTTATTATTTTTTCACTCTAAAATGAAAAAAGCTTAACTACATAGTTGCTAGGCGAATAAGGACAATCGTTACAAACGTTATTTTTATTATTTTTTTTTTTATTTTTTATTTTTTCTTAATATATTAAGATGTGTAAAAATTTATAAATATGTAAAAAAAACGTCTTAGTGGTAAGGAATTAAAGTTGTTGCCATGTAAATAATTATTAAAACGTTAAGAAAATTTCGTTAAAGAAGTTTTAAACTGAAGTGGATTACGGATAAACGAGAAAAGCACAACGGACGGTTTTGATTTATGTATTATAAAAATGCATAAATACCTCATAGAAGTTAAGTGAGAAGATGTACGTGTAAAAGATAATAAAAAATAATTTTTTTTAACTGTTGCGTATTCATTTATTGCGCCCTTTACTATTCATATCCTATCCCTTTATAAATCCTACAATTTGTCAGTCAAATACATCTTATTATTTTTAATTTCTGCTTTTTTACCTTTTTTTTTAATACCAATATTTTTACACAGCACGCAAATTTCAATGTCATTTTATTTCGATTTACTTTTTCACTTTGTACAATCAAAAAAATCCTTTTAAAATCAAAAACAAATAAAGTAGCCTCCAGACTGATTTTCAACAAAATCCAAGAAAATTCATCGAGTCTAAGAGAGCTTCCCGTACGGAGCCTTGGGAAACTCATCGCAGCGCTTGAACCACGGCATGCGGTTCTCAGCCCTGTATTCGTCCCAGCGTTCGATCCAGGCATTGGGACAGATACGCGTGAAGACGTCCTTAAACCAGGTGCAGGCTTCGTGACCCTCGCCGAGAAGGTACTCGCACTGGTAGAAGTCCGTGTACATCACGTAGCAGCGATGCGTCTGGTTTTGTTGCTGGAATCTTAATTAATTTTTGGTTAATTTTTTGTTAATTATTGTTACTTATTCTGTTGAGAAATATGTAATTAATTCTTCTATTTTTATTTGTAAAAAAATGTAAAGTACCTAGAAATCTTATTTAAAAGAAGCCATTATTTACAGATAAAAAAAATACAGCATCCTAAATTGGTACACATTTTAAAATAATTCTGTTTAGTAGGATTTAAAAGACATTATAAACTTTTAAAATGCTTTGTAGGAGAAATTTGTAATAAATAATCAATAAACATTCTGTACTACAAGATTTTCTTGAAAATTAGCCTCTTCAAAATTTAAAGAATAGCTACATAAATGGATAATTAAAAAATTATTTAATAAGCTTACTAAGATTATGCAATACGTTAAATTTAATTATTTAATGAGATGTTTACTTGCAATACATTAATTGTAACTACCTTGGATCGTGACCAGGAGACCTGATAGTTATCGGCGTATCATCTACCTTTTTCTTTGGCGCGCAAGGATCTTCCTCGTCGTCTAACACAATGCCAACAGGAGCATCTCCATTTTCATTCGATACGTTTCTAGTCTTAAAAAATTTACTATGTTTCTCATTTTTATTTTTTTGCGACATTTTTTATTGTGATCCTATGCGACATATGTTTCGAACGGAAAAAGGTTTACTTTAGTTCTGCCATAAGTTGGATACTTCAGATCTGTCTATGCCAACAGATCTTCTTTTATTTTAAAACGAAAAATGTCCATTTTCTTTTTATTTAAAAAAAAAATCAATATTGTTACTTAATTCTATATTAGAATTCATTCTTCAATTCTTGTATATAATATAAATCATCATTCATGAACTCTATTTTTAATACGTTTTATTTACAAATATAGATGTATATAAAATGTTTATTTCTAAAATGTTGAAAAATTATTATACCTATAAACAATTATTAAAATAAAATTATAGTGATATATTCAATAAACTCATAAAACAATAAAAAAAAATTCTCAGATATACCTAATACTTAGTCTATTACTGCTATTACACACCCATCAAAATGTCATTTATCTATTTATATCGTATCTAGCTATGCGTATATGTCGGCACTGTAGTTTGTTCCATGTGCGGGCAGTATCTGCACAGTGCTTAGATTGTGCCTAAGTACACAAGAAAAAGCCGTCAGCTGCGCGCGCGACAGCGAGCGAATGGTGCATGCCACGTCGAAGAGGCAACTTGCGGTGCTCCGAAGAGATGTTGCTAAAACTTTGCGTAAAGTGAAAACCATTGGAATTGCTTTTTCCGATTAACATGTCTCCCGAGACACTATGGCTCTACTTTATCGCGCTTCTGTTGACGCTCGCGGTGCTGGTGAGTATTGATGGTCCGAGAATGAGGTTATATTTTGGACGGTAGTTTTGCCAATTTCTTTCAACATGTATTCAAAATGATTGTGCTTGATGTTGTACAAAGGTAGCTTTTAAATATTACTAAATAGAAAAACAAGTTTATTTTTCTTATTATGACATATTTTCGCAGACGAAGGGGTTTATTATTTATTATCGAGTTTAAAGATCATTACGGACATAATGTTTGTTTTCTTTTTCAGTTTCTTATAACAGTATTTGTAATATGCAAATACACAGAACCTTATCCAAACATGCTTCGATACAAAGATGAAAAACATTATCTTGACCCAAGAACAGGGGAAAAGAGAGCATTCCCATCCCTGGAGGATGACTGGAGTGTAAATATCAGTGTTATTGTACCTGCATACAATGAAGAAGAAAGACGTAATAATAATTCTTATTCATTATTTTTAATTTATAAGTAATATTAACGTTAAATATTAGTCAAAAATGTATTGAAAAAAATATTATAGTTTATTTATTTACTTTATAAATTGTGACGTTAAGAAATTTTAATAAATTCGTATGTTTCAGTGCCACCGATGTTGGATGAATGTCTTGAGTATTTAGAACAACAAAAAAAGTCAGGGCTTTCATATGAAGTAATTGTAGTTAGTGATGGAAGTACTGATAAGACTGTTGAGGTTGCGCATTCCTATGCTAAGAAGTATGATGCTGTGCGAGTTCTAGCTTTAGTAAAAAACAGAGGAAAAGGAGGTGCTGTAAGACTGGTTAGTTTCATACGGCTTTTTTGGTTATTTTTTGCACCATTAATTAAACATAATACATTTGTTTTACATTGCAGGGCATGCAAAGTGCCAGGGGTAGCGTTTTGCTGTTTGCTGATGCAGATGGTGCTACAACGTTTAGTGACTTACAAAAATTAGAAGAAAGTCTTAGAAGTGTTCTAGGATGTAAGACAACTTTTTAGCACTCATTTCACAAAAACCAAAGTTATTTCGGTTTTAAGTTATACTGTTGTTCTTCATATTTTTCTGATTTTTAAAAGAATAATTACTATAAATTTAATTTTATTTAATAACATCTCTAAAATTGATTTTTTTTTTTTATTTCAGTTGATTACATCAATGCACCTGATAAAACATCGCTCTGTCATGCCATTATCTGTGGCTCTCGAGCTCACTTGGAAGAGGAAGAAAAGGCTAAGCGGTCATTATTCAGGCTATTCCTGATGCATGGCTTCCATTTTCTTGTCTGGTTCTTCTGTGTCAAAAGTGTACACGATACGCAATGCGGCTTCAAATTGCTTACGCGCGAATCTGCACGTCAAGTTTTTACTGCCTTGCACGTTGAACGTTGGGCTTTTGACGTCGAAATGCTGTACATTGCTGAATCTCTCAAGATTCCTATTACAGAGGTGGCCGTCGAGTGGCAAGAAATTGAGGGATCTAAAATCGTGCCTGTCTGGAGCTGGCTACAGATGGGACGAGATCTCATGTTGATATCTCTGAGATACAAGCTTGGCGCGTGGAAAATCGCCAAGCTAAAAGTGAATTGAAAATCTAATACTAATCATGACGAAATTAAAGAATGAACAGATAAATGAAATTTGTACACGTGAAACGTACATTTGTGATTAGCTCAAATTTTTATTAATACCTATGCATTAACCTTTTAAAACGCAAACTAAAAATAAAAATAGTGATATTGACGATTGCTTTTGCAATGACTGTGAGGTTCACAAAAATTTTTAATTTTCTTTTTTAGGAAGATTGTAAATTTGTACTACCTATTACAAAACTCTGTCTTATACTATTACAAAATTTTAATGCATATAGGGAACTTGTACTTTAATCATATTTCATCTATATCTTTTATAGAAGTGTAAATAAAATTAGAGATTTTGACATCTTTATATTTGTATTGTAAAATACTGTTATTCCAGTAAGTATGTGTAATAAAATTAAGTATAGGTTTAAAACTTGATTTAAATTAAAATTAAGTTTTATACTAAAAATTAAAATTCGTGAATTTTGTTTTTCTAAATCCTTATAATAATTTATATCATACGAAACAATATAATACAAAAAATATTTCGATAACATGTATACCTATATGCAGTACATATATCTTTGGTTTGCCAATATATTTATCTTTTACTTTTTATCTCCTATTTACCCGATTTATTGTGTTTTGGGAAACATAAATTTTAATGTATAAATAAAATCATGACTCAGTATATAGACAAGAAAATATAAATCTTAAAATAGTTGGTTCATTCAACTTTTAAATGGAATTATTTCTTTCGGGCATTTAATTCTGTAAAGTCACGTGTTCCTATTTTAGCAGCAGTATACGAAAAGTGCCCATGACCTACATTTCCGATTTCCAAAAGAAAAATGAGCCCAAATCATTGATCGAAAACAAACATTTTTAGGGTGGATTTTCCCCCTTTTGCGTAGGGACGTGCGTAATGTTTGTTTTTGCCATATACCCGTAACTTAATGTGCCTATCACATGACCCCCCACGTCAGCGTGACGTCGCAGCTAGAAACTTTTAGCGCAGGGCGGGGATATCCGTACTGTAGGTATATATAGGTACACACGCATAATTTCGTCATCCTAGGAAAACGCGCGATTCGACGACGAAGGTAATAGCAGCAACAGTTCGCCCGCGTCGTCGCGAAGGTTGGGTGTGTACTGTGTAGCAGCGTTTATACTACCTACTTCCGTGCACATATACCTACCGTTTTTTTGCGCTCAGCGCTCTTTTTTCAGCCGGTGCCGAGGAACAGTGCGCACAAGGTCAGCTGCGGCCTGCGCTCGTACATACATAGGATAATATAAGGAGAGAAAGAAATAGGCAGTAAAGGTTCGCGCAGTCAAGAGGGAAAAATGTCGTTCGTATCACCGATGCCGAGCCGCGAGTTCCTCTGGGACGTGTTTCAAAGGTAAGAAGAGTGTGCGAATATAACGGGTCCCCTGTTGCGTGCTGCACTTATCTGTGCACCTGACGTGGCCTCATTATTTCCTACCGATGATTCATATGGCCCATGCTCACTCGCTATTTCGAATGCCGGATTGCTTCGTTTCGGGCCATACCGCATTGTTTAAATAAGCAGTCTCGGATTACTGTACTCCAATTTCGTTGTGTTCTATTAATTTTATCTTTTCAATACGGTCCAACCAAAGATTGGGCAAATTTAACACAATTATATTTTTTCATTTATTTTTTATACTTTGTTTACCTCATTAGAGTTAGTATGTAATGTAATCATGCTTTAGCATAAGAGCATATAACTTATATAGCATAAAATTATAACTGATAAAAACAAATTGTATTTCAACATTAATTGACATGATATTAATTGCAGAGTTGATAAGGATCATTCTGGAGAAATCACTGCTGACGAACTGCAACAAGCACTTTCTAATGGTACATGGACGCCCTTTAATCCGGAAACCGTTCGTTTGATGATTGGTAATTTATCTGTAAAATATATGAGCTTTGCATGCTTTGACATTACAGTTTATTTTTCATTTTTTTTTTTTTTTTTATTCAAAGTATACAGTAAAAATAATTGAAAAATCTTAATAATATATTCAATATACTTGAAAAATTTTTACATTGACAAATATGTACTTTTTTTAAATTAAAAGCAATTATACTTCATTTCATAAGAGCAAGTAATTAAAAATTTTTACTGTTTATTTTTATGGAAAAATATTATCATATTATCAGTCAGTAAAATGGCTATAAATATTGATATAAGGGCAAGGTAAAATATATGTACACTTTTGCCTATTGCTTCATTTTATCCGTGCAGGTATGTTTGACAATGACAAACCAAATGAAAATTCCTCAGGTATGTTCGATAAAAAGAATACTGGTACTGTCAGTTTTGAGGAATTTGGAGCCCTTTGGAAGTATGTCACAGATTGGCAAAACTGCTTTAGATCTTTTGATCGGGACAACAGCGGGAACATAGATCGCAATGAACTTAAGAATGCCTTAGTCAGTTTTGGATATCGTCTGTCAGATACAATCATAGATACACTTGTGCGAAAATATGATCGAGCTGGTAGAGGAACAATTTATTTTGATGACTTCATTCAGTGCTGTGTTGTTTTATATGTAAGTAAACTAATTTGATCTAAGTTTTTATTTTGCATAATATTCTCATAGTATCTCAGTATCAATCTTATACTTTATTTTTGTACTTTTAGACATTAACTTCAGCTTTCCGCCAGTATGATACAGACTTGGATGGTGTTATCACAATTCATTATGAACAGTTTTTAGGCATGGTCTTCAATTTAAAAGTATAAGAATCCTAAAGATAACAACTAATGTATTCTGGTTAGCTCACTATTGCCCACATTCATGTTATTTATATAAATATTAAAATTTGTGTGTATTTCAATAATTGGTCGTTTCGCGAAAAATATTTATGAAGTTTGCCAAAATTTTGCCAAATGTTAGGTGCTTGAAAAGAAATTTTAAAAATATTTACGAATTTTATCTTCTATACTTCATATTAAATTATATTATGGCTTGGCCTATATAAGTTTGTGTATGTATGGAACATATGATGTGTTACATAAAACTTTATATAAATACATACATGTATCATGGTTACTACAAATAGCCTAAGAAATCAACTTATGGAAAAAAAACATTCCTATTTACAAGCTAAAAGAGATTTAATAACAGGTTTCTCAAAAAATAAATAAAAAAATAGTTTTTTATAAATTATGTCTTGCTAAAAGTAAGATTTAAAAACTAATCCAACTTTATAAAAACTTATAACGAGCAAAGGCAACTAAAACTTTTGTTGCAGCAAGAACAAAATACTTTGGAATGTGATAAAACACAGTCAATCAAAATACTGACACCAACCTTTCCATTTAAATGTATTATTTTAACAAAGTAGTCCGCCATTTAATGACGTTTTAAATGTTTATTATTTATTTTAAGAAGTTCTTGATGAAAGTGTTAATTGCGTGATTATATACATTTATCTTATACATACGTATATGCTCAAGTATTTTTACATGTAAATATTTTTCTATTTGTAATTTTCTGTAATGTAATAAATGAATTGTAATTGAAATATTAAAATAAAAATTTTATTATAAAATCATTGTCATAAATTTTCTAAAAATTATCTCTTATATATAATTATTATAATTAAATTATACATATATAATTATTATATTGCGTATTTAGGTAAAATTGTATAGGTAGGTCTATTGCCCTCTTGGAAACTTTAGGACTTTAGGTTCCACTCGTGGAGCTCTGGACTCTGCTCCGGTCCGCGTCTCACTTCAACTTTTAATTTAAAACCGCGCTCGTCTGATTGGCTAATTCCGGAAAGATATGGGTGTAAGCGTGTAAGCCAATTAAAAAACGAATAAGACACAGTCAGACTACAGAAAGAAATTGATTAGACATCAGCGACATCTCTGCTTTCATAACTAAAATAATTTTTCAGGTTATATTTATCCTGTGAGCGCTAGAACAAAAAATTGACAAAGAATACATAAATGATAAGAATAAGTTTCTTAATTCGAAGATATGGTAGGAATTCAAGTTTACGTAAAAGATTTTGTGTATAATTTTATTGTCTAAAATAATAATAAATTATTTGTCAAAGCCACACATGATGCTATCTGATTTTGTTGAAATAGCTGAAATAATATTAGCATGTATATTGTTATGTGTTGTATTTATACCTTTAATTGTTATAACATTTTTAAAGTTAAAATTTTCTAAAAATCGTCATAAAAAAAAAGATAATGAAATCACTATTGGAATCTTCCACCCGTACTGTCATGCAGGGGGTGGAGGAGAAAGAGTACTCTGGACTGGTGTTCGTGCTTTACAATCTAAATACGAAAATGCACAGATTTATATTTACACAGGAGACTTAGATGCTGATAGAGATAAGATTCTTAATAATGTTGAAAAAGTATTTGATATAAAAGTGAAAGACAGTGTTAACTTTGTGTACTTATTTCAAAGAAAATGGATCGAAAGTGACATGTATCCATACTTCACCCTACTTGGTCAGAGTCTGGGTTCTGTTTGGCTGGGTTATGAGGCACTCAAACTATTTCAACCTGATATATTCATTGATACAATGGGATATGCATTTACATATCCACTTTTTAAATATATAGGAGGGTGTAAAGTAGCCTGTTACACGCATTATCCTACTATATCAGTAAACATGTTGCAGAGTGTATATAGAAGAGTTATTGCCCATAACAATCGTCAAGTCATAGCAAGAAATCCATTCTTAACCGCAGGGAAAATTATGTACTACAAAATTTTTGCCTTCCTATATGGCCTTGTTGGTAGAACAGCTGATATTATAATGGTCAATTCTACGTGGACCGAAAATCAGATCAATTTAATTTGGAAAATAAATCCTGTGCAATGCTTTTGTATCTATCCTCCATGTGATATTGAAAAGCTAGTCAACTTACCTTTAATAACTGATGAAGAAAAGGGTGATATTATACGCATTGTTTCTATTGGTCAGTTTAGGCCAGAGAAAAATCATCCACTCATGCTCAGAGCTATGTATGAATTAAGATCAATTGTAGATGAAGAAACTTGGAAAAAAATACGCTTAATATTAATTGGATCCACTCGTAATCATGAAGACGAAATCAGAGTAAAAGACATGCGGGACTTATCAAAACATTTAGCTTTAGATGAGAATGTAGATTTTTTATTAAATATTTCATATTCAGAATTGATCAATGAACTTCAACGTGGAATTATTGGCTTGCACACAATGTACAATGAACATTTTGGAATTAGTGTTGTTGAATGCATGGCTGCTGGTCTTATTATGGTTGCTCATGCTTCTGGTGGTCCAAGATCAGATATTATTGAAACACAAGCTGGATCTCAAACTGGATTTTTAGCTTATGATGCTGAAGAATATGCTCAAATTCTTGCTTATATTATTAATATGACTACTAGTCAAAGAGATGTTATTCGAAATGCTGCCAGAGCTTCAGTTCACAGATTTTCAACTGAACATTTTGAAAAAGAATTTGTAAGAACTCTTGAACCCTTGTTTAGGTCAGAATGATACAAAGATTTGAAGGCAAAAAAAAATAAATAAGTGTGTGTGTGTGTGTGTGCATGTGTAATATTTTAAATGAAATCTGTTAAAATATTTTTAAATATTTATATTTATTATAGTTAAAAATTATTTATTAAATTAACTTTAAAAATATTATTAAAATGCATTAAACATTTAACCAAATTTGTATGTTCTTTTTAAAAATACATTTAAAAATAGAAACTTAACCACAAATGTTCCTATGATGAACCAAAACTCCCTATTGTATAGTTACATTGAACTGGAACATTTATGGATAATAAGGTTATGTTAGTAGGTGCATTCGACAAAACGTGGTGAAGAAAAGCCGTAAATCACGGCATTATTGAAATAATTAGTCCAAATATTTACGTAAAAAATGGAGACAGTACTTGAATTATTAGATTATTTAAAAAGTTCTCCTATTACAATACCATTAACGTTACTGATTAGTTATGGATTATATAAAGTTTTCAGGAGGAAACAGGTACAGAGTGTCAAAGAAAAAGTACGTTTGATTTTTTATTTACTATGTTGTTAATATTTAAAGAATAATGTTTCATTTTGATATGTTACCTTTAATTTGTATGAACTTTATTTATTAGGATTTCTCAGATGAATCATCATCAAGTTCAATTGGTGAAGAGGATAGTTATTCCAAACTGGTTTTAGTTGTTAGAAATGATTTGAAAATGGGAAAGGGCAAAGTTGCAGCACAGTGTGCACATGCAGCAGTTGCAGCGTATAAACAGGCCAAAAAGCATCCCAGTGTTTTAAAATCTTGGGAAAACTGTGGTCAAACTAAAATTACACTCCGAGTAAGTCTCATATTTGATATATCATCTCTTGAATCAATTTTGAAAGGAAACTAACGTCTCATATTTTTAGTGTGAAACCGAAGCTGAATTATTAGAACTACATCAAACTGCAAGAGCAATAGGACTACTCTCAAATGTTGTTCGTGATGCTGGTCAAACACAAGTTGCACCTGGTAGTAGAACAGTATGTGGTATTGGTCCAGGACCATGTGAACTTATTGATCAAATAACTGGACATTTGAAATTATATTAATTTCAATTGGCCGACAATTAATTTAAAGGTTACATAATTAATTCATTAATTAAGAATTAATATCATACCACTCATATCAACTACAGTTTGTAGTTTTGATTTTCCTTCTTTAAATGTTTGCTGTCATACTAAACATTTTTAAGTAAAAAATTGTATTTTTACAATACATAAAATCTCTGAAATATCATTTTCTTCATACATTTAATATAAGAAAAGCATTTAGAAATAAATTTATTTAAAAAAGTAAACACAGCTATTTACTGACTCCAAAATGAACCAATTTTTTTTTTTATTATAAGTTTGCATAAAATATCTTATATGTCTATAGTATTCAAATTTTTTTTATAATACATTTTCTACTAATAATATGGACGGTACAATTGTATTAATCACAAGCTATTTTAATCCATCTTTGCACTAACAAAATGAAGTAAAATTTAATGACATGCATTTAAGCTGTTTCAAATATTGAAACAAGTTAAAAATGTAAACAAAATTCTTACTCTTTCTTCATTTTTGTTACCATTCCCATACCATAACCCTGATGGAAGAATTCATTATCAATTTATTTATTTATTTAAATATTAAATTCGTAAGAAACGATGTAAAGTTTTTACCATCTTTGAAGACTACTTCAATAGAAATTAATGGGAATTTTCCCACTATAAAGGAATCATGAGCCCTATAGGTTTAATACATTAAAATCTTTCTTGAAATATTTTAGGAAATCATCAAATATAAAAATAAACACGCTTGCTAAACGCCCGTGAGATTAAAGTGCATTGTTTCAGAGTAGTAATATTTCAATATTCGTTTTGTTTTGACTTTTGACTAAAGAAACTATATTTACTAATGTATATATATATATATATATATCTTGTATATACCTTCAATACAAAAATCTGACGGACGAATTCACGAATAGCAAAGGTGAAAAAAAATTATATACAAAAACTGTAAATAGATTTTAAATGTATAAGTACATAACATCGAATATGTTCTCACATCCACATAATTTTTTAAATATCAATAAAAATTTTTTAATTTTTCGTCATTCAAAATGAGTTACAAAAATATTTTCATAAATAATATTATTCATTCCCAAAACATTCCTAGAATATTTTCATATAAACGAGGATACATCATTGATATTCATAAATACATTGACAAACAAGGGAACTAAGTATAATAGTAAACAAAAATGCTCAAATGGAAATCGGAATATACTTGATTTCTTTAAACTTCTGTGAAAAAATTTTTATAAGTTAATTATTTACAATATGTTTAAAAGAAAAATAAAATAAAATAATTAACATAGTCAGTTCATAAATAATATAAAATTTTCGTATACACAAATTTCTTTCCGGTAGTTAATCGATAAAAAAGGCAGAAAACCTCAGTTTTCTATATCAAGAGAAATATTATACTCTTGGTTTAAAAAAATCTTCGTATATTCCAACTTATAAGGATTCACGATAATGTTAAGCTACAATGGCGGCGGCGGAGCTTTTCTACGCGGCTTGCCCGAACTTGTCGCGCTGCATTGAGACTCGGCGATCGATCTCCCGTCAGCCTCATCTCTGCGACACAGTTCGGTCTCGCTCTGAAGCCAATTGGTTGTCTGGCTCTGCCCCACGTTATTTCTAATAATCTGGGCTTGCTCCTCGTTTCCGGAAACCGGACAACCGCCTACCTCCTCGAGTAACTTGGACAGCGAGGGTGCTAGCCCCAAGCCCAAATTCCGCTCATGGTATACATCGGAAATCGTGGGAGTAAGTTCGCGCGTCAGACTTGTCAGAGACGTGGCCAGATTCCTTATGTTGCTGTGAGGATGAAGGTGATGAGACGGCTCCGGTTTTTGCGCCACTTCTTCCTTAGCCGACGACTCACTGATATCGGTGTTGGATACCGGTTGCGCGGGTTTCTTCAGAGTGGTGACGTTGCCGTTACCAAGTTCCGTACGTACGCTTAATCGTTCGAGTACAGTCGCGGGTAGAGCGGGTAGAGGTTGACGTCGCAGCACAGTGTTGTGGCCGTTATCCCAATCGGTCACGGACCCACTAGAACTGGAACCGGGCCTTGGACTGCATTGGTCGTTATAAACGTTGCGAATTCGCGCTTGGTGGTTGAGATTCAAACTCGGTGGAGGACTAGGAGCAAAACCTTCGCTTGGTTCGTCTGCAATAATTGTCGAGTTGAGTAAAATAGAATGAGCATACTAAAATATACGAAGTCAAAATTCTTAAAATGTTAAATTTGTACGGACCGTCATCAGCTTGACAATTAAGACGCTGAGTAGACATGCTAAGTGTTTCCATTGTCTTTCCATCGGGTTCTCCGCGATGCTTCACGTAACTTGCAAAGGCACCCCCAAGTCGTGGTCGTTCAGAAATTCCCCTTTCGTTTGTTGTTAGAGTAGCTAAGTTTTCCATCGAGCTTCCTGAATCTACGCTCAGACTATTTGATGCTTCTTGTGTATCTGTGAAAATTACAAAGATTTTTTTCATGTTTTTTATAAGTACAATTATTTAAGAATTTTAACAAATCTCCATAAACAGTAAAAGTTTTAAATAAATTACCAAATAATGCGAGTAAAGCTTGAAGCGCGAATTGCACGGCTCTCCTCGACGCCTGTTTGCCAGTTCTTAAGGTGACTTCGAGTTGCCCAACCTCCATAAGATCGAATCCTAAGCTTGCAAAAAGTTCGTGAGAGCCGGCAGCCCTCCATACCCGGACAGGAAGCTTGATTTCTTGGCCTTCAGTGGCACAGCTGGCTCTCCTCATCGTTGCGATCACATCCTCTGCTGCTTCCGGTACCTATATACACATCAACGCAAACATTTTCATCTTCATCATAAAAACGAAAAGTTCTTTCATAATACTATACATTGAAAACTTCACGCACCTGCAAAAGTCGAACAAGCGCATGCAAAGATGCTTGGGACAGTCCCAAAAGAGCTTGCAAACTTGCGCTGCATCTCGTCAGTCTTTCTTCGGGATCGCTCTGAGGGAAAAATACCGAGGGCCGGATGCCATTGCCAGCGGGTTCAAATCTAAATCCAACGGACATGAGCAGCTCGCGCCAGCCTGTAGCTGAGCCCACCTTGTTCTCGATGCTCTTCTGCGTAGTGTACATGGCATTCTTCTGTCCACAGTGAATACGCTGCAGGGATTTCTCGACGAGGTGCAGCGTCACGCGCAGAGCGTCGCGACTCTGTTCTGGACCACTGCGCAGCAATTCCGCCAGTGCCTGTCCCATTAGCGCGACCTAGACAACAATTATCATTATTGTACGCAATTTGTTATATTACAATATTTCATTAATCAAAAGACTCCAGTGGAAAATAAATTCAGTCCCAAAATGTGCCAATACCTATTGTGCCAAAATGTGCAAAAACGGTGCCAAAATGGGGATAAACTGCACCCAAACCATACACATTTTAGACATTTGGCACGTTTATAGCACAGTTTGGTACAGTATAGACGCAGTATATCACAATATGGGCACAGTTTGGCATAACGAAAATTAAACAAATTTTTTGCAAATTTTTTGCACACTCGGCACAGTTTGGCACAATATTGGCGCAGTATAAGCGCAATATGGACACAGTTTGGCATAATGAAAATTATTCAAATTTTTCGCAAATTTTTGCATACTCGGCACAGTTTGGCACAATGTTGGCACAGTGTGACACGGTTTAACACAATATTTCGCTTTAATACGCGAAAATTGAGTACAACATTTATCAAGCTGTGCCAATCTGCGTCATAACTATGCCAATATAGTGTCAATCTGTGCCAATATCGTGTCAAATTGTGCCAATATCGTGTTAAATTGTGCCATAACGCCCAAAAATTGAATATAAAAACTGTAGTAAAATTTCTTAAGCCAAACTGTGCTAAACTGTGCCATAAGCGTGCAAAATGTTTAAAATGTGTATGGTTTGACACAGGTCGGGCACGGTGTGGTACGATATTGGTACAAAATGTATTCCCTCTGCGGGACAACCTATCAAAGGACTATACCTTGTTCGATAATCTCGTGTCGCCTCCGATCAAAAGCCAGCCGGCCCAGTTAGCCGGATGCGCAAAGTGCCTGGTGTGCTGCACCGTTTGCATGGCCTCGGCCAGCGCCCTCGAAGCCTTCTGTCCTTGCAGCATAGCGCTGTAGAATGCTCGCAGCAGGATACTACCGGCGGTCGGTGGCACAGGCCACATACCCACGAGTACGCACTGCGCGCCAGCGGCCAGCAGCGCCTTTGTTAGGTTCTGCACGCCCTGCACACTGATACTGGCAGGGCTGTTGGGCGCCTCGCTGCTCGCCCAGTGACTGCTCGACACAACGACGAGGCGTGCTGCGAGTTGCACCATATCCAGCTGGCAGTCCAACAGGTATTCGGGCTTGTCACTCGGCTCCTCGCACTGTTCAGCGCTTAGTGCGAGATTCGGACTGTTCGACCAGAATACCGGAACGGTCAGGTGTACGCACTCGGCATCCGGTAGACTGCGCAGTACGGCCGAACGCGTCGCCTCGGCCCCTAAATATAATACGTAATATTTATTGTTTATACTTCTACATATGTAGTGAATAAACAGTTATTTAAATTACCCATCATCGGTCTCGTTTCCAGCAACTCAGCCACGATGCTAGCCTCTGTTTCCGCCGAGGACACACTCTCGGTCCATCCGTATTCCTCCCTTACTTTCTCCGGTATCGAAGGATTACCAGCGACCAAAGCAGCGACTGTAGCGTTGCCCTCCGGCATTGGAATCTTTGATCTCCGCTTCAGCGCACTCAGAGACGGCACAACTAGCAGGGAAAATCTTTCGCAAAGATAATCCTCACCTGAATCATCACAACAAATAAAACCATCATGACAAATATTCAAACGATATGCACTGGTATTCTCAAATAAAAATGAAACTGACCAGGGCCAGACTGTAGAGCGGGCAAGGGCGCCAGGTACAGCGACTCCTCCACAACCATGATCAGTTCTTTCCTGGGCATGGGTAGGAGATCCTCGAAGGGTGCCAGTAGCAAGTCGTATAAGCCCTGCAGTGCGGGAGGAGCCTGCCAGACAGGCCCGCCCCTCTGCTGGGCCCAGCGAGCGCTGCCTGCGCGCGAGCTCAGCGATCCGACGCTGAACAGACTACTGAGGCTGTAACTACTCGCGTTGAGATGGTGGCCACGAGATGGTATTTTGGCCGGACAGTTGTCGTCCAGCAGCGCTAAGTCCGTGGCCGATTCACCGAGCAGAAGAGCCTCACGCGCCTCGAGCACGCGGTTCTCCAAGCTGGGACCGTCGGCGAGGCTGCTCGAGTGGAAACGCAAGAGACCCCGGCCCGGGGCCAGGCACCAGCTGTGCACTTCGCCGTCCACCTCGCTGTAGTACAGGACGATGCCTCTCTGCCGGTCCACTATCTCCGAATAGTGCATCGCGTCCTCGATACCGATTTCCTTCGTTCTTCTCGATCTCTCAGCCCAGTTGAGCGCCTCCTCGTTTCTGTCGAGGCTCACCAAAATCTTTTGTAGCAAACGGTAAGTTTGAGACAAGAGTTCCGCTCGGTTCGGCTGCTGACCATAACCCGGTAGCACCACAGCCCCTAGGAAGCCACCCGCGTTCAACGATTCGAACAAACCTGCGGCCTTCTCCAATTGCTCGACCGCAATCGTCGCCTCGCCTGCCTCCCAGTGCACGAGACCCAGTCTGTGGCGTAACCGCGCCGATTCTTCCTTCCGGTTTAGGCTGTCGGATAGCGACAGGCCTGACTGCAGATAGCTAAGGGCGCGCGGAAGATCCCCTGCAATAAACACCATGAGAATTAAAAACCAATGTTTCTTTCATTCAGAATGACGTCAAAATAATGTTGAACGTACCGCAGAGATGATGAAGCCTGCCAAGACTGGCGAAGGCGGCTGCTCTCGCCGGCAAGTCAGCCGCTGCTGCGGCGAGACTCAGTGACTGCTCCTGCAACCTAACGGCTTCCTCGAGCTGTCCGAGCGCCTCCTGCGTGGCGGCCAAATTAGCGCACGCCCTTGCCTGCAGACCTGCTGCATCCAAGCTCTCGGCGATCGTCAGCTCTAGCTGATGATGTTGCAGCGCTGCGTCCGGATCGTTCATGAGTAGATACACCGAGCCCAGGCCACTCGCCGCCTCGGCTTCCCCAGCCTTATCACCCACGCCCCGAGCGAGTGCCAGCTGGTGTGTCAAGCAGCTCACTGCCTGCTCGTGGTTACCAAGGGCAGCGTGTATCCTTCCTAAGTCGCCGTAAGCGGCGCCTCGGGACTCGGGAGTGTCCACCTCGTGAGCAGCTACAAGCCTCTTTTCGAAACACACAAGCGCCTCCTGATAATTACCAGCGGCCTCTCTCGCCCTACCAAGTCCGCGATAGGCCCTCTCCTGATCCCGAACGCTGCGAAGTCTTATGGCTGCAGCGAGTTGCTGCTCGTGGCACTTTATCGCCTCCTCGGGATCGCCAAGAGCCTCGTGGCAGTCGCCCAGATTACCGAGCGCACGCGCCTTGTCCAGCAGCGCGGTATTGCTCACCAGGGGCTCCAGCGTCGAGAGCTGCTGCTCGAAGTACCCGATCGCGTCCTCGTAGTGGGCCATGTTCAGTCGAGCTATGCCCAGGTTACCCAGGGCCTGCGCTTCGACGCCGGAATCGCCGAATTCTCTCGCACGCTCCAACTGCTCCTGGTAGCACTTGACGGCGTGGGTGTACTGGCCAAGAGCCATGTGGACGGCGCCGAGGTTGCCGTGCGCTCGGCACTCGCCCCGCAAGTCGCCCGCCTCCTGCCTCAGCGTCAGCTCTTGCGTGTGGAAACCGAGCGCCTTATCGAGGTTGCGGATGGCACGGTGCGCGACCCCTAGAGCGCCGTAAGCCGCTGCCTCGAGACTACGGTCGGACGTCTGCCGGGCAAGATTCAGTTGCCGCTGGTGCATCTTTATGGCCTCGTTGAATTCGCCGAGTCGCAGTAGGCAATCTCCGATGTTACCTAGCGCCCGGAATTTGCCCGCTACGTGCTTCGTCATGTGTGCTATGGCTGTGCAAAACATATTCAAAGCTTAATTGTATATAGATACGACCAGTTATATCTTCCTAAAACGATCTCAGTACCTAAATAATACTTCTGGCATTCGAGGGCAGTATCCAGGTTACCCAGGGCAAGATGGGCCAATCCCAGATTGCAGTACGCCCTCCCCATCCCCGACTTATCCTGCAGGTCCTTGGCGAGAGCGAGATCCTGGTCGTAGTAGCGCACGGCCTCGCGGTGATTGCCGAGGCAGTAGTGCGCGTAGCCAAGGAAGTGACAGGCCTTGGCTTCGCCCTCGACGTCGTGCAGTTCCTGCGAGAGCATCAGATAGTTCTCGTAGTAAGGTATGGCCTCGTCGAAACGGCCCCGCGACGACAGACAGTTGGCCAGATTGAGAAGGGCGCACGCCTCGCCTGCTGCATCCTTGAGTTCGCGCGCGATTGCAAGATGAGCACGGTAGTGGCGAAGCGCTGCCTCGTGGCCTTGGATCGCCTGGTAGGCGACTGCGAGGTTGCCATGGGTAGAAGCTTCCGAACTTCTGTCGTTGACCTAAAGTTGAAAATTCGGAGTTTTTTTTGGAAAACATATTTTTAGTAGTTTAATATTTAAATTTACACGGAAAAAAATAATTAGCAAATTCTACATTTTCTACAGTTAATTTGATTATAAAATGGCAAGTTCGTTTTACTTTCTAAATTATCAGTAGAATTTCCAATTTTGAAATGTAGAATCTCTATTCTTGAAAAGTAGAATTTCGATTTTAAAATGTAGTAGTCCGTTTTGAAATGTAGAATCCCCATTTTTAAATAGTAGAATTCCCATTTTGAAATGTAGAATCTACATTTTTTAAAAGTAAAATTTCCATTTTCAGAAAAATTTACCGTTTTATTTTTTCCGTGTAAGTGTATATTTAAGAAGGGATAATATACTACTATTCGCTATACGTCATTTGCTAATGCCTTATAGGTATTGTACTAAAATTTATTTTTAAAAGTGACCGTGTCGTAGTATAATATATGCACCAAATGTACTTTGCCGGTCGAAAGCACTTTGATGCATTAGATGCACTTATATCGTACGTGCATGTAAGAAAATATATTACATTTGCAAGTGACTATCATATACATGCTGAACCCACCTCTTTGCTTATCGTCAGCTCCTGCTTGTGATACTTAATGGCTTGCTCGTAATAACCCAGCGCGTTGTAGGCATTTCCGATGTTACCGTAAGCACGGCCCATGCCCGCCTTATCCCCCAAGGCACGAGCGATGCCCAGATGCGCCTGATGCAGCTTCAACGCGGCATCGTGATCTCCGTACAGCTGATAAACGATACCAAGGTTGCTACAGGCACGGCCCTCCGCCACTTTGTCCTTTGTCGTCAGCGCCACATCCAGCTGGCGTTGGTGCCAGAGTTTCGCTTGGTGAAGGTCACCCGCGCAGCGAGCCGCATGCCCCAACCCGGCGTACGCTCTGGTCTCGATGGCTTTGTCACCCAGCTCTTGCGCGATTCGCAGAACGTTCTCGTGATAAGTCATGGCCTGTCCGAAATTTCTCCTATAGTGATGCGAGGATCCTAAGTTACTGAAAGCCCTTGCCTCTTCGACTTTGTCGCCCAACCGGCGTGCTATCCTTAAGTGCTGCGTATGGCAATCAACCTATACGAAAAAAATGGGTAAAATTTTGTTTAGTATAGGTAAACAATTTTCAAATGATAAATCGATACTTTTTTAGGATAGGTCGATTAAAGAAAGTAGATACTTATAGTTATTATGGATCGAGTAAATTACAGTTTCTGATTTCATAAAAATATTTTGTTTGAAGTGTGAAACCTGAATTTAGTTCTATTCGTGATAAAAATATGAAAACATTTAAGAATGACATTAGAAAAATGTTTCAAATTTTTCTGACTTATTCGAAAATTTTATTCCAATACCAATCTTGAAGATTTTGAAATATTGATTTGAAATCACGGCGGACAAGCACTAAAATTATAAATTTGGCATGAAACAAAAATATAATTGGTAAAGTACACAATAAATTATATTTAACCCCCTGTATATTCTAATGTAAGCTATAATTTAATGATCTCTTATGTAAACATGTAATAAAATATTATTTTGTTATAATTTTTCAAAATCTGTATAATTAGCTCTATTATATTCATAACAGTTAATGACGACGAACTTTACGGTTGAAACTCAAATCAACTCACCGCGCTCTCGAACTCGCCCATGGCCAGGTACACAGCACCCACGTTGCCGATCTCTCTGGCCTCCTGCAGTCTGTCGCCGATCTGTTTCACGAGCTGGACGCACTGCTTGTGCGAGGCAAGAGCGTTTGGCAAATCGCCGATAGCCGTGTACACGTGACCGAGACTCGTGAGCGCCGAAGCCGCAGCCTGCGTGTCCTTGCACTTCATCGCCAGGACTAGCTGGTAGCGATGGGCGGTGAGTGCCTCCTTGTAGCTGCCCTTGCTGAAGTAGGCTGAGCCCAGGTTGCCATGCGCACGGCACTCGCCCTGCGTGTCCCCAAGCGAGCGAGCCACCTCTGTTGGCCATAAAAATGTTTTTTTATCGTATTAAAGAAGCTTTAGCGCATCGTGCAGTACCACGTTGGGACCCCAGTGGGTACCTTCTTTGGTTTTGGCAATTTTTTAAATTTTAATGTTAGTTATATTACATCCAAACTTCTTCAGAAACTCTCATAAAATACGATTCTTGTTGAAAAAATAATAAAATATCCATTATTATTACTTATGTGTTTGTCTGCTTTCAGTGCGCCATACTTATAGAAGAATTACGTTTACAAAGTTTATCTCTAATATCTTTTTAATTTGTTCGTGACATTTCTTGTGGTTGCCCGGAAAACGACTTAAGTCCAATTTTCGTGTTTTTGAGAAATCGCGACTTTAAGGTTTATATTGAAACGCTAGGTCGATAAATACAAGTTAAGTTTCGAAACTATGGTTATTTAGTGTAGTATTCCAATAGTCATACGAGATTAAAAAATAGCTTCTTTATCTTTTCAGAAATACAATAATTTATTGGACTTAATTCGTTTTTCCGGGAATATGGACTTAAGATGCTTTTCCGGAAACAAAAAAGTTTAAATGATGGAAATGAATTTTTCAAACTAAATATTAAGAAAAGAGGAAAAGCCAAATAAAATTTAGATTTGAAAATACAGTTCAGCAGTGTTATAATAGCTGTCCCAATCAGTAAAGAGAAAAAAAGGATCTATTAGACATGTTAGATCTTGTTCGTCCAGAGGTAAAA
>UXGD01001914.1:0-30040 GCA_900474315.1 Torymus auratus
TAACAATATATCTACACGCAAATTACATATTAATTATTATAAACTGGAAGTAAAATCAAATATTTTCTTTTTTTCGTAGCATTGCAACGTTGCAAACTTCAGATTCATCTTTGTGATACAAATATGTACCAGATAGCACTGAACCTGTTAAATATCTAAAAAAAAGCAAAGTGAAAATAATTTTGTTATCAATTTTGTATACAAAATAATTCCTCTTCTCTTCGACCATAAGATTTGTGTAAGATAAAGTTTCTTTAGTTAATGGTTAAAACAGAACAAATATTTGAGTATTATATGTTCTCTTCAACGTTTATTTCCGTTCGTTCTTTTAGAAAATATTTTCTTCTAGATCTCAATATGTAAATTTACATGAACAGAAATAATAAATTTGGTTATAAGAGCTATCCAATTATCAAATCTCAGAATAAAAAAAAACCTTAAAAGAATAATCAAAAATGGATCTTGGAGAGAACAAGCAACAGTCCATTATTTTATACTTATGCAAAATGAATGAAAAAAATGTTGCATTTAGTTTTTTAAGATTCCTCAAAAATTTTATAATTTAGATCCTTTGATCTCGGTTTCATGTTTAGGAAGTCAAAATACACAAAGATATGGTGGTATAGTCTCTCACACATAATTACCACTTATTTTGTGGGTTTATGATGATAATGAAAAAATAAAGTACCGGTATGGAAATAAAGAAATGTATGAAATCGTATACAACTGTACAAAACTGTATAAAAACTTATAAAACTGGATCTAAACATTGGTTTTTGGACAACTTTATACATTTTAATACGGTTTCTAACATTTTAATAAAGTGCTCTACGATTTGTCATGATTTTATACAATTTCATAGAGTTTCCTGTTTTATTTCATTAACCTTTTTACAAATTTGACATGGAAGAATTTTTGAATTGTAAGAAAATGTTTGAAAATGTATAAAACTGTTTAAAAATGTATAAAACCATTTAAAATATGTCCAAAGGCAATAGAAAGATTCATTCTTATACATTTTCCAACGGTTTCATTCATTTATTATTTCCATACGAGTGACTAATAAAAAAAATTGAATAATTTTAATTTCTTTTAATCCACTTACCTCCGAGTCATCTTCACACGGACTTGCAGTAATCATAGAATTTTCCGATATAGACATTTCTCCACAGTTCCAAACTGGTTTAGAACTACCAGGTTTTGAACAACCATATAAAATTATATGATGCGCTGTGTCCATAGTTGCATTTGGTTCAAATCCAACAATATAATAAGTATTTTCAGTATCCACTTTTACTGGTGTGCACAGATATAATTCAGGCTTAAAAGAAAAAAAAATTACAAATACAACTAAGAATTATATTCAAACAGTTTACAAATGAGAACATTTCAAATAAAGAATAATAATATTCATAATACGTACAAAACGAAAGAATTTATTTAGAAGGAACTGAAAGATGCTGAGAAAATAACAAAACAGAAAATACTTACGAAATTTGGTCGCACGTTTGGCATAAGAAAAGCAAACTTTTCCATGCTGTAACATTTTGATAGCTCCGAAACAAATAGAAGAAATATTGTGAAATAAAAACTTTTTCCTTGCATACTTTTAAAGTCTCTATATTATAACTGACTAGCTTTTTTTTTATTAAAAAAGATATAACAATAGTGTTACTTATTTATTGATCGAATACGATAATTTAGGATGAAATCACATAGTGAGGAAAGCGGAATAGAGCTTCAGAATGAGGGTTATGCTGACGAGTGCGTTCGATTTAGGGTACGATAGACCGTTCGGTCGCTCTGCTATAATACTGGTTCTACAACCTACCAAATTTTTTTGGCGTGTCCGTCAAAATTACTAGAGCGTGTTGGTAACATTCACAGAGCCAACCTTTTAAAAAAATAACAGCACGATATTGTGTTTATTCGTAATCAATATCGTACGATTATTTTTTAGTAGGTTGGCTCTGTGAATGTTACCAACAAGCTCGTGATTTTGATGGACACGCCAAAAAAATTTGGTAGGTTGTAGAACCAGCATTAATAATTTGAATTTATAAAATATTAAAATTATTTGCGTCAATTTTTTTTAGTTGACAAAGCTCGTTTTTCCTTAATCAAAATGTCTCTTATAAAAATGTCTTGATCCGTGCTTGTATCAATCAATTCTAGTCTGTAAAGAGTCTCTACAGTCACAGGTAGATCGTCATTATATTTATTTCTTATATCTTTTTTGCTTTTAACCAAGCAGACAAAATTTTTTGAATGGGCCAAATCTTTAAACCTTAAACAATCTTTTACTGTCCATTGTTCAGATACTGGTTTAATACCTACAAATAAATAAAAAATGAGTATTCCTTTATTTTTGATACCATAAATTTATGTATTCTAATAATATTAATTTACCATATAATTCAGCATAAATTGCTTGGTAAGGTAGTTCGTAAAATTTAGTTTGTAAAGGTATTACATTAATTATATTGATGTCTCTGTAACTACCATAATCACACAAGAATACTGTAACTGTATTTGTATCTTTTAGTTGTATAGTGTAAGCCCTAAATACAAACATTATAAATTTTAGATGTTTTGTACTTTCTTTATTTTTAATGTTTATATAGAAAAAACTTACCGGTACCACTGTAGATCATTTGCATCAGACTTACAAGCATACAAATGGCCTATTTGTATAGACTCATAAGTAAATTTTGGACCCTTGTAACAATTGCAATACTCAGACAAATCACAAGTCATTTTCTGAAATAATAAACCACAAAAATTGTATAATCCATTATTAAAAAATTTACAATAAAAAGAATTAGAGTAGTAGGTATTACACCATTTCATAAATAAATCTTAAAAAAAAAATATATATATACATATATATTTAGGTTACAAATATCATAAATAATATAAATTCTAGTGATTTGGAACGAAGTAGTTGTATTACAAAGTGGGATGGATCATTAACCACAGCGATGTGTGCATCAAAATAGCTTCCTTCAGGAACAGTAGGGGGATTTAATACTGAATTCAATTTTAATGTTTTGTGACCATTTTCAGGGAGTGATTTTGCTTTACATGTTTCACTTAGTTTTAAACTGTAATATATGTGTATACATTATAAATACATTTTACCATACATGATGAATACTACAGTTAATACTAATGATGTAATAGATTTATTTATTAGATAAATAATAGTGTGTGTATATTATGAAATTTACCTATTCTTCAAAGCAGACAAAAAAAAATTCTCATCACTGTCACTTGTTTCTAAATCATTTTTGGGTTCTAATTTATTTTCAAGATTTGTATCATTTTTTATACCAGAAGCTTTTTGACTCAATAACAGCGCATCATTGATTGACGTGAAAAAGTTGTTTTTAGTTTTTTTAAAAAGTTGCACTGCAAAAGTATTTTTGTTTCTTAAATTAGATGGAATGAACTTCACATAAAAATCATTACTATCACAAGTTAAATTATGAAGATGATTCAATACTTGTGAATCAAGTATTGAAGGTAATTGATCCAAATGAACAAGAATAGCCTAAAATTAATTTTTTTTTTTAATCAGAACGTAACATTAGAAATTTGTTAAAACTTCTAAATTATGACATTGTAAAAAATCAAATTTAAAAATAAACAATTAAAAATAAACTTACTTGTTCAGGATATTTAACTAAAATACTGGATAATTTCTCAAGTAAGATAAAATCTTCTCTATTTACATGAATTGTTGATCCAACATCAATTAATGAAACTTTGATTTCCTTATCGTTCTTAAATTGCAAAATTTTTGCTCTATACCACTTTTCATTAAGAGTATTTTTTACTAAATAAGTCTTATTATTATCAAATCGTACAACAGTTTGACGTTTAAAGTTTTCATCATGTAGATAATTTTTATCTAATTCTTTCATTAATAATTTAAAATACTGCAAACTCTTTGAGGGAATCTGTATAAAGATTCCATTCTCACTTTTATGTGAAATCTGCACTTGCATCATTTTGTTCTGAAAAATAAAAAAATTAAATAGTTTATTTTAACATTTTGCTTGATTTATTTATTTTTTATTTTAGTTTACCAATTCAATGTACGATTTAGGATCCAGAATTGTGTTGAATAGTTTATTACTCAACAAGTCTTTTATATTTACAGTTTCTTCATCCTTTTTGAAATACAATTGAACCAATAAACAATTTTTCTTTTTATCTAAATTTTGTATCTCTGCAAATACAATTGTTTCAGATACTAGTTCATTTAGAATTTCAAGTGCATCATTAAGGTTTGAAAAAATTTTTAAATCTGGTATACACGTTTTAATAGCTTGTGCAGGAAGAATAAAGAATTTTGTATCTAGTTCATATAACTTTGCTAATGGAAAACTTTCTTGATCACCACGATCAATGAACAATATAATAGCATGTGAACTATCACATTGGAGGCATTTCACACGATGCCAAGATCCATCAAATACTGCATAGTATAATCCTTGTTCAACAGATGATGCTGGACTTTTAGATTCATAAAATAACATCATTTGTTCAGCTAAATCTCCAAGTTTTCCCTTTAAATACAAATTATTTTAAAGAGAAAAACTAAATTATAAAACAGAAGATACTTTGAGAACTATTTTTACTTACTAGGTGCTCTGAATCTATTATGGCACCCCACATTTCAGAGATACTGACACAGTTATAAATATTTATCCAAAATTCATTGTTGACATATTCTTCTAAGTTTAGAATGGCTGGCTCATTGAATACTGAAGATGAATGGCCATTTTGGTCAGAAATTGAATTGTATTTGCTTGAATCCTATATTAATATCATAAATTATCCTATATTAATATCATTATTTATCATAAAATGTTAAAAATCTTTACCTGTTCATCATTAAAGAAAGAGTTTATATTTGTTAATGAATTGCTTTCCAATGTTATGCAGAATTTGATTGTTTCTAATAATTCGGAAGGTAGAGGTTCCCCATATTTTTCAGTATAAATTTCATTTACAATTGCTGTAAATCCAAAATTGACATGAACATTAGCTAAATCCAGTATTCGCTTGATTATCTCATCATTCTCCAGTCTTGTATTTACTTCATTCATTAAATTATTGTTATCTAAAGATTCACTAGACTGATTAATTTCAGATTTTGGTCTTCTTAAATTATAATTAATATCATTACTACATTGATTCATTTTATCTGGATGTACATGAGCATCAGTTGATATCGCAGATTTAATTAATGGAATATCATTTTCTAAAGATTCAACAGGTTTACTGAACTGACTATTTTCAGATTTTGGTCTTCTCAAATTATAATTAATAATATCATTGCTGCAGGTTTGATTTGTTTTATATGGATGCATTGGAACATCAGTTAATCCAACAGATTGAATTGATGATATGTCATTTTCTAAAGATTCAACTGGCTTTCTTATGTCATAGGTTGATCTTCTTAAATTTATGTCCAAAACTTCATTAATTGTTGAATTTTTAGTTCTTCTGTGTGGAGGTATGTAAGCAGGCAGTAGTGCTGGACCTCTTCTTTTTGGGGTGGAAGATGAAAGTTTTGAACTTTTTTGAGGTGGAGAACCCTAAAGCATAATAATAGATATATTGTGATAACATACTTTGATTGAGAAATGATTAAATTTGAAAATATCTAGTATATGAATGAAATATTAAAATAGTAAAATAATACATTTTTTTTTCAAGTTATAAATTAAATTAAAAAAAAAAAAAATAATTAAATACCATAGCAAATCCATTTTCAGCTGCTCTTCCACTATTGAATTTTAAATCCATGTTTGTAGGAATTTTCAAACATTCTCTTCTTGTAATGACAGATGGTCTAAACATAAAAACCGTTTTGTCATAAATAACATGTATAGAATAACATAATTTGAAAAACATTTAGCAAACATGTAAAAAAAGTATAAATTCTCTCCATATTTTCGTAAATATAAAAGAATTTTTTGTATCTACATTTTTTACGCTTACAGTCGTCTGTACTTAATGTAATAAGATGGCTCAAAGAATAAATAAATATCACATTGGTATGCTACATCATTACTCATCTCTTAACAATGAAAAAATTCTCGATACACGTATTTCACGCACGGAATTCCAAGAAACAAAAAATGAAAACAAAATCTCGAAACGCTTCAAAGAGAAAACAAAGTCACGTATCGGAAATTTGTGATTGTAGTAAAAGCATTTGTTTTTTAAACTATCACGGCGAATATGTAACATCTTCCTCATAACTCTCTTTTTCTAGGAACGGCTGTCGGTAAAAATTTCTAATGAAAGCCAAAACAACGCGTCTCGCAGTTTCGTAAATAGACGAACCTCTACGACACTCGCCTTTCTTTTCTCTTAGTACTCGCTCGCTCTAGTGTATACTTACAAAGATCCAGAATCGTTAGTAGCCCTTCACTCAAAACATCTTTATTTTATCAACGCCGCTACTTACGCGCACATGATTTATATACGTTTTCAACAAAGGGCCGCCGTCGCGATGATAATTCCCACCTGTAGCATTCAGAAGTCCGGCGTGCAATGCGATGTGTTTTCAAAAGCTCGCCCGCGGTCCGCGTTCGTACTACACCGGTAAAAGCGCGCGGCAAGCGCGACCTAACCTAACCGCGGCGCCGGTGAACGGCCTTGTATAGTCGTATACCTATAGTTGTATTTTGGACTGATGGTGGTGGTAAATGGTAATCCATAAAGGCAACATTCTGCTGCTGCCTGCTGCTGTTATTGCTATATTTCTATCTCCGCTGCGTCGACTGCCATTACGTTGTGTTGGTTTTTATAAGCAAGTACCTAGGTATTTACATTGTTTAAAAGAGTAAGTATCATGTGTTATAGAGTGATTGATTTGTCTCGAATTCTTTTTAGGGTGGAAATGTACGAAGTTCACGTACTTTTCGAAGGATACTCGACGCAACTCGACCAAGTCACAATGGATGCAAATTGCAGCTGCACTTTGATCAAGGGCCTGAATAAAAACGTTATTGTTGACACAATGACTGCGTGGGATAGACAAGATATCGTGGATGGTAAGGAACAAGTTGCAAATCATGTTTTTTTCAATATTATATCTCTTGTTACACATGTTTTAACATCTGATTAACAGTCATAATATTAATATTCATTGATTACCTTCACCTATAATTAACATAAATAAGATGAAAATTTTTAGTATATTTATATATTTTTTTAAAGGCTGGATATACTTTATAAATTATTTATTGGTTTATTTTATGAGAAAAAAAAATTATAATATGCAAGTGCTTCAGCAATCAGGGGTTTCCAATGACTCATCGAGGAAGTATATGCAACCATTTTATCTAAAATAGTAATTACAAGTTTTGTAATTATTTTTGATACTGGCAATCAAATATTTATTTTTAATTATTTGTTATTATAACTTAACATTATAATAAAACTTTATTTTCATTCTGAATTCAAAATAATTTTCTTTTTTTTTTATATATGCAAGACACAGACACTGTATTATATAAAAAAATGTTTTTATTACACAACTTCCAAAATGTTTACTTAAATTAATGTCATTTATACTTTTAGCTTTGGCTAAACATGATGTTCGTCCAGAAGATATTAATTATGTTGTGTGTTCACATAGTCATGCAGACCACATAGGAAATAACAACTTATTTTTAAATGCTGAGGAGCATATAGTTGGTATCACTGTGCAACGAAACACCTTATTTTATGAAAGAGATATAAAAAATTGTAAGTATTCAAAGAAATACATTCAAGTTAATATTTTCAATATATTATAATTTTTGTATTTTTTAGGTGATTATAAACTTTGTGATGAAATTAAAATAATAGCAACTCCAGGCCATACTGCAGAAGATGTTACTGTTATAGTAAATGGACAATTTAATGGAGAAGAAGCTACAATAGCAATAACAGGTCAACATTTTTTACAATATATTTCTGAATTTGAATAATTATTATGTTTCTATATAAATGATTGTTCCTGAAATATCTATTTTTTATTTTTTCTTATTTATTTCTCATTTTTTTAATTCAATTTTTATAGTTGATTATTTCTTGTATTGAATTGTAAACTTAATTTTTCTAGGTGATTTATTTGAAAAAGAAGAAGACCTTGCAGATCCAACACTATGGAAGAATCTTGGAACACCTGAACTGCAAGAAGTACAAGCAAATTCACGTTGCAAAGTAGCAAAGGTTGCAGATTTTATTATACCAGGTCATGGTCCAGCTTTTCGTGTCACAGAAGAGATAAGGATCCAACTTACTCAACAGCTTGAAGAAATAAAGTCGGAAAAACAATGATGATATTGTGCTATACAATATATTTGCAGTATTAACACGTTAAAATTTATATTAATATATTGCATGGAATTCATAAGCCGTGAAAAATGTAAGATGAAATTCGTTACATTACCTTAGAAAAACCTTAATTTTTATTTATTCAAATAAGATACGATCTTAGTTGATTTTATATGAATTTACAATTTTTATAAGATACAAATTTTCAGGTGTTGGATTTTATTGTTTAAAATAAAATAAAACTTTTGCGATTTAATAAAATTCAATTTATCATTTTTTAATTACCATACCATTTCATTCAAACTTAAAATATTTTTCATATGGTTAGAGGAAAGGATAATAAAAAGTCACGCATGGTAAAATTATTTTTACAAAGATTTTATTAAACACCGCATCGTGTATTACATATCACAATGTTACCGTTAATTTAAATAGTTACAATATATATAACTATCGCGTGTTAGTGTTGGATGTAGAAACAGACATTTAGTTTCAAAAGGGCTCTTTTTCCTTTCTCAACTCCATACCGCAAGAGGAAAAAAGACCCGTAAAAATAAGGGGACGAAAGAGAATAAAGAAACGAATGTACACCGCAATATGTATATATATCATATAATATATTAATCATACACGCTCCGGCTGAATCATGTCAAGAGCGGCATATATATAATATTCTCTAACAAACTCTTCTTTTTTCGCGCTATCATATCTCTCTCTCTTTTTTCACTCTTAAAAATGATTTTACAAGAGACATTCACAGCCAAACTTCAAATAAAATATCTATGTATGTAATATATGTGTACGACTCGTGCGCCCGTCCACATACAGGGGGCGAGCACGCGCGCAAAAATAAAGCCACTTTATATTTATATATTATGTACTTCGTCGATATTTTATATATATAATATTTATATACTTGGTACTCGCGTCCCTCTTGACAATCCTCTTTCTCTCGTACTATACTTTCATGTCTCCGCCGCATTACAATAATTCATCCTTAAAAAATACATATGTTATTATATATATGCGCGAACCTATACTAGCAGCACTTCGTTATTCTTTTCTCTCATCTACATTATGGCGATGCTCACTACTATATCGAGGATTTTATCGGAACTTATACTCTCTCTTTTTCGCTCGCACAAAGCACGCGACTCTTCCGCAGCACTACGTCGTCTACATTTCTGTCTCTCGTTATTTTATACAAAAGCGTGTACGCGTCTTGTAATTTTGATTTGAGGAAGCTTATGTATACAACATTATAACACCATCGTCTCGCCTCACCAGCGCAATATATACCAAATCGAACGATTTTATATACAGAGAAAAATGGCAAGGCGGAGACATATACCTAATAACGCACGCGGGTGTACACGGGATGCAATAACTCTCAAGTGTATCGGCCTATAATAGCCGGGATGATGTGATGCTGTCGTGCTGCTGCTGTGTATTATAGTGTATGTGTGGTATACGTCGCGTTACATAGGTGTACACAAATTTCATTACATCGTGACATAACAATCGATGTACGCGATTATTGAAAAAGAAGAGAGGAGACGCGATTGCGTGTTTTTTTATGTATGTGTGTGTGGGTGGGTAGATGTGTATCTCGTGCGAGGGTGCGGATCTTCCGGGCTCGAGAGGATACGAAAGTGTAGTGGTCGTCATCGTCTTTGCAAATTATTGTCGTGGTTTATAAAAATTAGAGCGCTTAAGCGACTTCTTCCAAATTTATTACATCTAAAGATTAGTCTTTTTTGCATTTTTGAAGTTTATTTTGAATTACAAATATATGTTTTATACCTCTTTGATAGCAAGAAAAAGCTACGGTGAATTTAGTATCTAATTATATCAAAAAGATTCTAAACTACAAATCGTTTAAAATTTACAAACGATATAACTTTCAAATCCTCTCGATCGCTTTACTACACGATTTTATTGTTATATATAATATAGATATATGTATACTTTGTAAATAAAGATTATATAATAATGTATACTCTTACACGTGTCAATTTAAACTAGGAAGCTGGCAACTTTCAACCTGCCCGAGCGCAGGATAATACTGATCGACTTTACTCGGTGACAATTACACATCTACATCGGATTGTCGCAGATATAAAATATATCAATAAGAATGTAAAGTTAAAAATATTGCACACAAAGATTATATATATATATATATATATACGTTCGACTCCCAATGACTTTCTCGTTCGTCTTTCGTTTCAACATATAGCGGAGGCTCGCCGAATGTACGTACATATACAGTGCTCGAGAGGGAGAGAAAAATTTTTGCAAGGATCGAAGTGAACGTCAAATACCTATTGATTCGAGAATATCGTTTTAAGTGAGGTAAATATATGCGAAATACAGAACAAAAATAATAATAATAATTCTAGACAAACACTACTATATGCGATGCATCACTAATAGACAATTTCGCGAGAAGAAGAGATTCTCTTCTTATACGTGCTGGTATACAGAGAAATCGTCACACTTAAGCAAACTCCGTGAGTGACGTCTACTATGTTTATATATAATGTATACAAAAAACACGTGCACGTTATCCGTGTGAGAAACAAGTGCATATTATATAGGGAGATATATCCGCACGTATACACATCGATGATTCGTATAAAATGAACAAAACGAAAATAAGAAAAAAAGGTAACGACGTAGGATCGAGTTACAACTTCTCATCTCGCAAGGCAAAAAGAAATTATTACGCTGCGGAGAAGAATATTATGCGTATAATGAATATATTTTTTTGTTTGTCCACGACACAAAACCTCTCAGGGTACAATGCGTGCGGTTGCGTTGCCTCTTACGTGAGTCTGTGAAGAAACAGCATGAAAAAGAAAAATCAAAAATTAACAAATCAAGTATAAGTACCACACGACGTGTGTGTGGATTGGGGGTCGTATACACACACATAATATATAACGAGAAAAAAAAAGTGGATCGTTTTTGTTAAAGATGCAATATAATAAGGAACAATTAAGTAGCGAGCAGAGAGTGCGAGGAGAATCATTAAGAAACGAGTTAGAAGAGTATTACATGTGCGCGAGAAAGAGAGAAAGAGGAGAGATAGAGTGACAGTCACATGCTGGCTCGGAGGAAACTCAAATATAATCACCAACGAACTACGGGTATATTATCGCATCGTACAAGTTGCACGCAGTCATATTACAACATATCTAAAAAATATAATATCTTTATTATGTCGTTATAAGCACTTCCTCTCGTTATCTTTATACAGATTATAGCACAGTTCTGTGCATTTAATTAATGTATAATATTATACGTATAGAGAAAAAGTTCGCGCGACACAGTGCGCGCCGACTTATTTACACCGCTCGGGCTTGTTACTCCAGAATAGTATGCGAGGTTTAAGTATACATACGTGTTACAATAATGTTAGATTAGGCCACGTATATAGTTATATTATTACGCGTGATGATTACGTGTAGTGGGGCATTATAAATAAAAAATGAGATAAGATATGCACCATATACCTTTTCGCACCAAAAGTTAAAAGAAAGTGATACGTAATGGTAGTTTAAACCTTCAACCTAGAAGATACATAAAAATATTAGTTAAAAATTGAAGAAAAAAAGGATGATTTTTCAAAATAAGCCTCATCACCCTTCGACTATGTTAATAATAAATTACTACATTAAAAGTGTTTGATAAATTGCAATAAATAGAAAGAAGCATTTACGTTAAAAAAAAATCGAGCTCTACTATTCTGCGAGTAAAAGACCGAGCGTGGAACTTTGGAACAAAAGAACTTGGCTGCCTCGGTGCTTTTTAAAAGCTAATAATAACAAACTAAATGCGCTAATGACTAACAAACCAAAACTAATCAACTATACTATAAAAAGACTCTGTAGCAAGAAACTCGAAACTCGATGAGTGTGTGTGTGAGAGACGTACGTAAGTCAAGCCCAGCTTAAGACCGGATCCTTTGGGTTCTCATGCAGAAGCGTTTGAATATCGCTCTGTATCGAAAAAAGTAAACAGAGACTTACTTTCTACGAGAGAATACAATTGTTACATTATAAATGGTAAAAAAAAAGAGAACAACGGCAATAATAGTATTAATAATAAAAAAACGTAACAGTGATAATACAGTCACAGCGGAAGATAAAACTACAAAAACAAAATCTAGAATAGTAGTTTAGGAAAATTATTTATACACAAGCCATCACTCTGTCGACTCAATGCGGTTAATGCTGTTAACAAATCTGATAACTAAAGGGTGAAAAAAAGTTTGAAAAAAAATAGATAAACCAAACTGACGAGAGAAAATTATGCTTAATGTTTTTTTTCTGAGATTCCGATTGAAATTAAATTGACAATTGTATTAGAATTTTCGGTAGAATTTATGAGCATATTTTACCGACGTATAGGTATTAGCTTTAAAGTAAATTTTGGATTTTCTTAAGGCTCCATAGTTCTTAATAATATTTTAAACTACTATCGTATATATATAGAATTTACGTGCTATATAAAATAAAGGCTAAATCTAGAACAACTATATTTAATTATTTGGTTAACTTTTGGTAACATAATAATCCGATAAGTATACTGAAAAAATAAAGATTCAATACGCCGGTAAAATAAGATCTCTTTGCTATTTGTCGACAGTCCGTTGGCACGAGGTATATACCTATACGTATCATAAAATCACAATGTCATTGACGCAATTCATCCAAATTTTCGCCTCTGAATCATTCCAGAGCTAATAAATAATTTCTTTATTCAAAATACTAAACGTTTCAAATTTTATCTCTGTCCTAAAACAAACTCGGAGAAGTTCGTTATATCCGTTAAAAAAAATCTTATCAATTGAGGACTTATAGAGTTCGCAATGGAATATATCCCTCGGCTCCCATGATTTTCAGCTCTGCGGCATCGACGTCGTTTTGTTTACTCTAGAAAAACCGATTAGAATCTTGATCAAAAACAGAACTTCGAAAGGTTGTTGCATCGCGATTCCACGTAAAGATTCCCTTTTTTTTACACCACATGCTTGTTACTTGATGTTTAGTACAATTTGCGACAGAACAAATATATTAGTTAAGCATTGAATTATAGGAGGATGCCTTACTACCATGCATCACATTAAATCCTCAAAATTTTTTACATAATAGCATGTAAAACATAAATTTTGTTATGTTCTATTCCAAATAATATACATATTTACTAAAAACTTATTTATAGTAGTACTTAAAATTTAATACATTCCTTAAACAGTATAATAAACTTCCAATACAACCAACTTGCTTCTATAGACAAAACAGCAAGCAGAGAAGGTTTCAAAGCCTATGGAAGCTTTTGAACATGTTTATATTTTCACAGTTAACATTAAACATAATTTTCGGAATTCACGGCAATGCTTATGTTAAAAATCTAGATACAACGCTAAATTATTAAAAAATAAATTGGCAAGCCCTTAAAGAAATACAAGGCAAGTGGTAAAAATGCTGTTTACCAAGTGAGTAAAATACCTCCAAAAATATCTGTTAACGGTTGAGCAAAAGTATCATATATGAACAAGGATTGCATGCTTCAATTGTTAGAGGATAAAAAGTAATGTTAGTACTGTAACAATAAATAAGGATAGTTGCTCAATCGATAAAAGATATCAATGCATTCTTTCGTATTTAAAAATCGCAACAATGTCTATTATAAAATTATACTATAGCCAAGGGATCAAAAGCTTCTTGCATTACTTCATCAAATACTAATAAATACTTATTCCAATACATCGTACATACATCATTACTTCTTTAAAATATAACAAAACTGGATTGTCAAGCTCACGATTCAACAACTACAAGCTAACCAAATTACCAGCTAATATTACAACATTCCAAGAAGCTTTTTTTACATCCCCAAATTTTACTCAGTCGGCATTGCACCCAACGTTATAGAGAAAGAACTAGCATATGTATCGACTCATAAAATTACTTCCATGAAGCCTTACAACAGATAGAGAGGTAGGAATAATGTCAGTAATTAATCAATAGAGGTATTAATGTGAAAATTAGTACGGTTTCCTTTTACCCCCGTCGCACAGACACAACTTTTTGCTTGCGGCAGGAAAGATATACATAGCACATCCGGCATCTTACACCTCTTCGTACGCAATCGCTCGGCTACGTACAATCGTAAGCCTCTACAACGGGGACAGAATCGTATAAAGTTATAACACCAATGATATAAGAAGAAAAAAAAATATTTGATAAAAATAAAGGCGTCGGCTCTTTTTTTAGCACAATAATAATATACGAGCGTGTCAGCGTTACATCGTTATTTACAAATGTCTTATTTTCTTTTCATTTTTTTTTTTTTCGTTTTTTTCATCACAGTTTGAATCGTTGAACACGGGATACACACAAGCACTTTTCATTATATGTTCGTTCTCTTTCTCTCGAATTCCGATTTTGCATAAAGTATCTCGTTTTACTATTTTTTTATTCACACAACGAGCGGAAACGCGATTTTCACTGCGTGTATCTTTGGCATTGCATGTTATCGTATTAGAAAGAAATAAATATCATGTATTAATATATTACGTTAAATTCTGTTGGATTAGATTTTTTTTTAACATTTATTATATTCGAGTCGGCGGCTTCGCGACCAGGAAAAAGTCTTCGGTTCCCCCTGCGCGCGAAGCCGAGTAATCGTTATAAGCTCAGAGCTGGACTGCGTATATTAAAATATGCGTTGAAAAGCATTTCTTCTCGCATTTTTTTTTTCATTTTTATGTAAGGAGTCGCGCGACATTTTAGTGACTTAAAAAATTGTGATTATCAAATTCACTCACATTCAGCAATAAAACGTTAGTTTGTGGTGATAAAGATATTCATGCTGTTATTTTCAGTTATTTTAGGCAGAATGTTTGTAAATTCTTTATTTCTATATGTCACACGTTGCTACGTTAAAATTCACCTCGGTTAAAAACTTCTCAATAATGAATACGCGCTGTAAAAAATTTATGTTTCTTTTATATGCGAAGAAAAATTTTTAAAACCATGCCATCGTCATTAGTAGCGTAAAAATCTCTATTTTTGTACAAAAATAAGTTATCTTTATTGGATTGAAAATCAATAAAAACACGTAGACACTACAATGAGCTACGTAACACGGAAAACTCCAAAACGAACGCGCCCAACTCTGATTACATAGACCAAGGCTAAAAAATATACAGCCACATTAGTAAAAAGGAGAATATATGCATCCACAAAAGAAAGAAGAATATAAATTAAACTCGGGTTAGTGGCATACAACCAGGGCAAGAGTAATAATAATGTATCGTGAGAAAGAGAAAAAAAGTTAATGGTAAAAAAAAAAATCGTCCCTATATGTACGCAACATAGTGTATAATAATAATAATAACAGTGAGAGATAAAAAAAGACACCGGGATTTATACATCAGTCGGTCCAACATACGGGATTATACAGGAAAACAAAAGAACCAAAAAGATATTCCGAAGAGAGACACATACAGAAACCATATATCAGTTTTGTTAAAAGCAAAGTAAGTATAGGCTTCCCCGGCTCATACGTTATTATCATATCATAATATATTGTATATATTATTATTGTTCTCGGTTACTGTTACTGTTAATAATAAATACGCGCGCGCGTGTGTGTATTAGTTAAACGGTTAGTTCTATCGCCTGTTAAGGTTCAGGATAACGTAGGGCTCGTCGCGATTGGCGTGGGGCGCGGTAGCCTCGGCCCCGTTCGGCTGGTAGCACGGGTTCACGGTATAGTTCAGACTAGGCTGATGGTAACTCACCGGTTGGCCGCTGCCCGAGCGCCGCCTCTCCAGGTCCTGCTCGTCCAGGCACAGGTCCGAATCTGAATCAACCTTGTGACCCAGGTCGTCCTTGCGGATTAGAATTTTTTGTTTGGCGAAGGGATGGGGGGAAGGAGACAAATTGCGTTCGAGCGTTATTTTTTATGATGATCCAAGCGTGAGAATTTATTTTTCATATGCGTGATGATTGTTGAGTCGAGGGGTGAAGTTGAGAAAGCATACTTAGGGGTAACAAAGATAATTTGATTTTTGAGCGTGTTAGTAGTGGCCGATTTTTGACTGATGGTATATATGGTATAAAAAAAATAGAGACAAAACAATGAGAAGTTGATATGGAAGAACTAGCGGTTCTAGCGTTTTTATGGCTATAATTATGAATTTTATGAATGTAATTATGAATCAAATTATCTTTGTACCTTTGTGCAAATATTTCATTATAAGTAATTTAATCTTTTTATTTGATTTATAAAAACTTTATGAAGATATTCTTGTTAAAACTGAAAGTATATTTATTAATTAAAGTGTATTTATATTTTTCTATAATTTTTGTTTCTATTTAGATCAATGAAATACAATTAACTTTTTTAAAACAGGATTCATTATCACACAAATAGTGGGTTTACAAATAATTATCTTTACTATTTCCCACTGTTATATGAATAAATTAATCTTTTCAAGTAAAAAATACATTTTTTCAATATTTTATTATCTAAGTAAGGGATTTTAAAAAATGATTGAAAAGTTATGGATTATTCTCTGGTGAAAACCATTCATTTTCTTCTAAATTATGAAATGATTTTGATCCATTTTTTTCACACTTTCTATTTAATTATTGTGAAAACTGGAAAATCCGGTAACAATTAAAAAAAATGGATGGTTTTCATCGGGGATGTTCCGGCAAAACTATCTCGATTTCTGGAAAATAGCTTCACGAAACAAACATCATGAATCTAAACTTGAACACCCTTTCAAGCAACTTTAAAAAAAACTCACAGCACTTGAAAACTAAAGCCAATCTTCGTCCCCGAATCCTCAAGCACTTTTCAACCATTTCGCATTGCAACTTCACCTCCGACTCTACCTCCAACCAAGCTCATCACGGTCACTCAAAATCATCAACACCGTACCTGCGTTATCTGCTGCGTGGTCGTCAGTATCCTAGCCAGTGGTGTGCAACACACTGGTAGCGTCTCCAGCAGCGTCGGCCGCGAGTGCGTCAACAGTGGCTTCATGTAGCGCGTGTCGAAGTTGCCCCAGATGCGGGCCAGCAACGCCTTCTCGTTGGGCTTACCGCCGGGTAGGGCGCTTATGCCGCCTCCGCTGCCGGCGTCCTGCATAGAATTATACTGTGAAACGTGAACAAGGTGGCTTTAGTTAGTTATCCATCCTGTATGACTAGCGTCGTCTTCCGCAGCGCTGCGCGGTGCTGTTTTTCTCTTTGATCTTTTTTTTTTAATACACTTGGTTGTGCATCGTGAGTTTCTTTATCATTTTCTTTTTGAGATAGTTTTTGGTGAGATTGACTGATCGATCGACTGATATATCGAGGTGGAAGTATTAAGTACTTTGATTATTATGAGAGACTCCGGCGGAGAAGGCACGCTGACCTTTTTATTTGGAATCGTGTGTCGTTGTTTCTTTTTTTTTAATGCTGGCATGTCATAGCAATGCTTTGGGGTTCTTTAATTAGGGCTGCGCGCACCTGCGAGATTTTGCTCATGGCATTGAAACATAATTGAAACGTTTTCAGATTCGTATGAAAAAGATTTGTGAGTATCATTTTATTCTAATTAAAAACGAGTAATTTAAAAAGAAATTTGTTTACTAAGAAAAATATGGACTTATTAGAGATTAGTAGTGACAGCAAAATTTAGTCGAACGCGGGATTCTTAAATTCTTTTAACGACCGTGCAATCTTTAAACTGTGCTATGTTATAAAATTAAGTAAGGAATGCTAAAAACAGTAGTTTAATTACACATTACTATAATTGCCAGTCCACAAGTGTATTAAGTAAAGCAGTAGTTATTAAAATTACGTCAGACTATACAATGTATATTGCAACTGTTCTAGAATTTGCAGGACTAATATTACTGGAAACCACGCCAACCGTTGGATAAACTTTGAAATTGTTCAGGATACTGAATTATATATAACAAGGTTTACTAAATAACAAAACTTCAACAAGAGAATAGTGAATACGATATCTAATAATAAGTGATAAAAGTGATTTAAAAACAATAATGAATAATACAAATATTTTTCAATTATTTACGTACAACGTTCAATATCTACTTACGTTCGTATGGATTAAACTCTTAAATGATTTCAACTCTAAAATAACGAAACTGTATTCAAACGGTATGATAAACAATCGACAAAAAACGTTCCAATTATAAAAGCAAAAATAATTGGTAACTGCAGGTGTGCAAGCCTTAATTAACGTCGCCATCGTTAGTTAATCAATAATTAAGTCATCAAATGCGCCATGCTGAGTGCTGAGTTAAATCATCATATAAACTGTGTATTATAGTTTTGGCATGTTCATCATTAATGGATGCAAGTATAATAAATGATCATTCAATACACTACCGACGCTTCGAGAACATACAGAATGGATAAATAAAAAATAAAACAAAAATTAAATCATATATCATTAAAAGCATTCACAAAAGCATTTATAATTTTTTCTTGTTTGAACGCAAATTTGTACGCCAATAAAGATTATTAATATTTCATTGACATTACTCGCGAAATACATACACTAATTTCACAAGGAATAACGTAAAAACATCAAACTTTAGTATTGGATACAAATTTGAGATCAGTATACAGTGCACGTGCACATCGATATTTGTCGAAAACAATGTGCGCTGAAAAAAAAATTGTGTGTTAAGTGTTTATGTTGTCAAAATGTTAATAATCCAAGCGCAAAAAGTGAAGCTTCCGCGTGAAATGTGTTAGATGACAGGCAATAAGGAATTAAAAAAAAAAATTAATGATGTGAAATAGGCATAAGACACACGATAGACGACTTTCGAAATTGTTGTGCAGACATACCGGAGAGCTTCTCTCCCGATGCATATCCAGTTCGCCAAAGCCACCTTCGCCACCAGACTATTACAAAATTGCAATTTCAGTTTTTCATTTTCGATTTCTCTTAAATTTTTTGTTAAGTATCGAGACATAATGCTCGCAATTCGTACAATATAATCATAAAAAATCCCATGCTGCAAAAAATAATCAAAACGTTCTTCAACATAACAAAAACACGCTGTGAAATTAATTGTTCCGAATTGTTAAACCAAATCATAAAAATGAAATGGAAATTCCATTGTGGTTAAAAAGTATTTCAAATAGAATAACAAAATCAAAGAGTATAAATAGAATAAAGAGAGAGAGGACAATCGTAGGAAAAATTATCCCAATGAAAATATTTCTATAAAAAAATCAGTAACAATTCCAAATGATTTGTTAAATTTCTCACCTATCAAAGAGCGTTACTACATGCCAGTTTCATCTGCGTATTTACTAATTAATTATGGCCACTTCAAATTGAATTCAAAGAAAACCCAGCAGATTTTATTTCTCTATAACTGCTTTGTCAACCAATGTGAGTACTAAATTTCATAGTAACATTTTCACGGGGTTAGTCTGATTTAACTTGAAAACGTTTGAACAAGCCCAAATCAATAAAACAAAATATTTAAAAGACCGTCAATTTTTAGAGAAAAATACGAACCCCAACGGTGTCCACAGAGTTATACACCTGGGCGCAAGCGTTAGAATAAAAAAGCAAGGATATGTGAAGCAGTTTGTGATTGTAAATCCGACAGAATCACGTGCGCAGGTGCCTTTGTTGTTACATTATATTAAATTTTGACGTTTTGTATCAAAATTTCGAAATAAATTTTGACGTTTGACTTTTTGGAAACAGATAAACAACCTTAGTCTTTTTTGTTTGAAATACACGGATAATATTGTATTCAGAAGTCACCAAAAGCTTATACTTTCACAACAACACAAATCTACCACGACCACAACTTTCTACAAAATAAAAAATCTGAAACCTTGACAAATGGTTACTTACACTTCGGACTCCGTTATGCGATAATACTTCTACTTCTTCATCCACACCAACTCTATAAAAAGATTTTATTGATTATTTTTGTTCGCGATAAGGCATTAAAAAATACATATGAAGTAAACCATATCTTTAATTAAATCTGAATTTATCAAACGCCAGAATAGAAAATAATTACTAAATATTATATATAAAATATTTAAAAAATATTTCTGATTAAAAATTTTACTAGAATCATTACAAAATTTGTAAATTATTCACTATCTATCTAATAATTAAACATTTTTAGTCATAGTAGTAAAAATACCAAACACGCAACGCATATCGACTCGAGACGACTTAATTTCTCACGGCTAACGCCCTTTGTAAAAAAATTCTGCGAGACCTTATCATCTACCTGCCATAATTCTACACAATAATAACCCAACATCGTCACGCTCAAAACTAGACCACGCGCGCGCCATATACATTATCGTCACA
Organism: Torymus auratus; assembly: GCA_900474315.1. NCBI lineage: Eukaryota > Metazoa > Arthropoda > Insecta > Hymenoptera > Torymidae > Torymus > Torymus auratus. The sequence continues at coordinate 20,746 of UXGD01001914.1, forward strand.
ATAATCGCAACCAATCACGCGAGCATGTGTAGAGGCCAGTGGACTCACGGTATATTGAACCAGCTAAGGAACTGCGATGCCATGCCACCCTGGAAGATGACCGTCAGTATGACGATGAGGCTCGTGGTCGTGAGCATGGCTTGACGGGCCTCCGACACCGTGTTTCTGATCGCCAAGGCAAAACTCATGGCGCCACGAAGGCCCGCGAAGAAGAGCATGTGCTGGAAATTCATGGGGATCTTGGGCTTGCGACCGAGGTTCAGCAGGAACGAGAGCGGATATACGTTTGCTGCTCGGCCGAGTAATGCGAAGAACTGATGGGTGGGTGTTAAGGAAAGTGGTGTTCTAATAGTTTTTTTTTTTTTTTTTTTTTTTTTAACGATAGTTTTGAACGTTTGATTGTGAAGAAGTGTTTGCAGAACGTTTAGTAACGCACTTTATAGGTTTTCTTATCGAGAACTTATCGTGAGTCTACGAAGTTATGTAAGAATTGCATGGTAAGCAAGACCGTTTGCAGCGTTTCGCAATACAGTGAATCATCGAAAGAGGATTCATTTACTATCAATATTTTACGAATCTCTCAACGAGGCTAAAGTTTAATTCTACTTTTAACAAAATGCAGAGAGATTCCCTGCTAAAGTGAATCATCGCTTGCTTATGCATGCCGCAACTATCTTTCAATGTTTTAATTTTAATTATTTTTTGAAAAAAGATTGTGGAATAGGTATAAATAACTTGCGAGATAAACGTTCAAAACTATCGATACTTGGTTAAATCGTTTGAAAAAAGGATACGAATCCTGAAAATATAAAACCGAAATCGAAGTGATGTTTAGGGAACGTAAACATCGACACGCCTATGTAACTAAAAATGAAGTTCTCGGCCAAAAAGTTGAGTAGCTCGAACAGCTGCTTCGTCCTCTGTCGAGAATCCGAACTCAGGTTATTGTACGTGTAGTGGGCTTGGCAAATTCCACAGAACAGGACCGCCACAACACCTGCAAAAATATATGGTTTTTAATAACGTTCTAAGATTTTTCGTACTAGGTACTATTATTTATCATATCATTTCGACCTAAAAAGTAATATTGTTATTTTGTTGTAAATAGATGATTTTTTTCACGTTAATAAATGCGCTCTACGCGATTTATATTCAGATATTTTCATATAGTTAAGATTGCGGATAAAATAAATCGCTACTGTCAACGTCACTTTACAACGAGAGGCATGCCAATTGAAGGGAAAAAAGCGCATTTCACGCAAAATATTTATGACCTCATTCCTAAACAATCATTCACGTACGATGTAGCATTTCAATTACCTATAATATTTATAATTCACTTAAAAAGACCTAATTGCTACACTTTCTATTTTGGAGAAGTAGAACAATAGAACGAGAGCAGTGAAAGCGTCAAATACTGTCTCTCGATCGTGATATAACTGCGAATAATCAGGCGGCGTATATGGAGCGCGAAGGAACATAAATTAAATGCGAAATAATCTCTTCTTAAATGCTTGTTATGGTCGGAAAAGAAACACGGCGATAATGAAATAAAGCACTGTACAAAAATAAGTTTATTCACATCTGTCTGGTCGGTTATCTCTAATTGCTATAGCTTTACAAGAATGATATCTCGTATGTTTCACAAATAATGTTTACATTATTTACTTTCTTAATAACATGAGTGTAATAAATTTTAATAGCTTTCATAATTTCAAGACAAACGAAGCTTCTCTTGAGTAAAATGTAGATATTTCATCCATTTTTTTTTTAAATTATTTTTTTTTAATATTTCACGTGATGTGTTTTGCTATCGACAGGTTTTGGTATGAATCACATGGTACAAAGCGTCTTCCTTTCAATAAACTCTTATCACTACCTACTGAATTTAAAACTTATTCACGTGATGTTGATTCATCCACGACTTTCCAAACTTCCATGATAAAGTATCACACTGTTACTTGACTTCCATCTCACGTAATACATCATAATAATTGTTACTCTTTTATATAGATATGAGGAGCATTCAATAAAACAGATAATAAAATAGATTGATAAGTAATACTAAAAAATTTTTTAAATTACTTATATTATTTTTAAAAGTGAATTTAGTTGTTTAAATAAACATTTTCTTATTAAAAAAATTCACTTACAAAGTTTAAATTACCTCCTAACTACTTTCGTTAATAGGACAAAGTAATTTCATTTCGTTCAGGCTATTAAAAACGAGATTACTGTCAGTTTCCGTTTCTGCCCCAATTTAATCCCCTTAGGAACTTTAATGAGAATTTCACTTTACCTCTTGCCTTCGAAAATAATTTTTCCGTGAACATTTTTTTCTACAATTCTTTCTACAATTTCGCCGGATTCCCTAAATTCTTTCCCCATCTCTTCTGAGAAACTACATACAAAGTAACACATACATTATTCAATACCCACTACATTATCTCGACGCATAAAACCCTAACGGAAAGCTTTCACGCAAAGAGCCGCATCAACCTCCATCATCGACCAAACATACACTTAAATACTCGATCGATTAATGAATATAACAAAAACAAACTCACCGGTGAGATCGAAGGCCTCGGCGAGGAGGAAGGTACTGTAGGACATGAGCACGAAGAGAGCGGACTCGAGGAGCGGAAAGTCACGCACCCGCGTGAACTTGGTCAGGAGGGCGGTGAAGCAGCCCATCGAGGCGCCGATGAAAAGCGACAGACTGAAGATGCCGACAAAGTCACCCAGTGCCTGAAAGAATGCGATCACCTCGAACCTGTTCGCCCCCGCAGTCGCGTAACGCTCGCCGTAGTTCTGGATGGCACTGTAGATCAAATTGAATTGTTGAACAATTATTGTTTAAAGCTTTGTACATAATAATCTTTAATTGTTTATTAATGTTTTGTTAATTAAATAATAATTATTATAATTATGAGACAAAAATCATCGTTTGAATTTGAAAACATATGGAAAGTATGATATTTTGCAATGGAAAAATTAAAATGTGCGGCGGTTTATATAATAAGACTGTTTAAAATGCAAGCGTTTGCATTTACTTTACGATAAAAGTTTTTTGCAAGAAAAAAATGTATAAAAAATTAAATACCTCATTTATACACGAATTCCAACAATGATTTATTAGTTGTCAAGTTGTACAACTAGATATCTGCTTTTTTATACATTTATTATATAATACCTTGCTAAAATGCCTTAATTCTAATTTTATCCGAATTTCGTACATAAATTATTTACTATCTTATCTTCAAAGTACACTCAGAAAAAAGTTAGTCGACTCAGATCATGAACCTACCCGCTAAGTACAATGGCCACGGCATCGTTCAGCACACTCTCCCCGAACACGAGAGCATAAAGATTAACGTCCACGTGCAGATCGTTGAATATCGAAATGATCGTGAGCGGATCGGTGGGCGATATCAAAGCGCCAAAGTACAGGGTGTCGAGGAACGTGAAGGACGTCGAGAGCTTGGGTATCATCTGCATGAAGGCGTACATGAGCGTCCTGAAAATAACGTCGCGCATAATATTGTTACATAAAACGTGCTGTTTATTGCTCGCGCTTAGAAGGCGATACATGCGGGCTGCAGTAGCTCTCTCGAGTTGCCGCCGCCGCGGTTAATGACACGTAAGAGCATAGATATACATAAAGTTGAAAGACACTCACCCGATGACGAAAGACGACACCGTCGTACCGACCAGCGCATACATCAGTATCGCCCCGAGGTTGCGAAAGAAGTATTTCTGAAATGAAAACCGAGATGATGGTGTTAGGTGGGTGTATTGTGTTTAAGGGATGGGCGATGAAAAGTTTATAATGGGTTGAAGGTTTTTAAAGAACGAGGAAGTCTGTGGAAACGCGTGGCGTTATTATTGTTAAAGTTTATTTTGTTAAAGTTTTAAAAAGAAATATTTATCTGATATGAAAATGGTTTTAAACACTTGAACAGATTTATATAAGCAAATGTTTTTAGAACAGATGTAACAAAACCAGTTTTTATCACTATGTGATATAAACTGAGAATGAAAAAGGAGAATTATAAAGGTAGAAAGAAGAATACTATTACACTGTATTGCGTTTTTACTTGATAATGTTTTGTTATACATAGTAGAAGTCTAGTAAAAATGGTGGCACTATATTACATTACTTAATTAATAAAAAGTTCTTTTAATTATGTAACTTACCCTCTTTAAACTGTATCCTGCATGGAAAATTATAGGAGGCAAGATGATATTAAAAAATATTTCTGGATCAAATGTAGCCTGAAAAAGAATATTTCTTGATTAGAATTGCACAACAGATGCCATTTTTTTAAACATGAGTCAGAAGTTTTAGGTTACAGATAATATTGATCATTTTTTTTTCTGCTGAAGCTAATTTAATGTGTGAATATATTACTAAAATGTAAAAAGATATAACTTTTTACTAAATATTATTAGTAATATCTGTTTGTAATCTAATTATATGAAATTCAATACCTTTTTGTCAATCTCGCTGTCTTGCTTTGAAATTTCACCTCTGAATGAATAGGCAAAAGTTTTGTTAATACCAGCTCCACTAATATTATCATGTTGAAATTTGATCAAGAGCACATCAGGAGGTATAGATTGATTGTAAGGAGCTGCAGGTACAACTGGCAGACGTTGAATGGTATGACTTGTTCTAAATCCATATCGAATTATCGCTCCTACAATAAGTCCTGAAATCATAGAAGAGAATAGTGGAATGTGTGCAACATTAAAATATGATAGAAAAACAAGTTTCCAATACAAATAAAGATATCACATATTTTCATAAAATTGATTATTGTATTAAGATTTTTCTTAAATCAATTATCATTCATTTATTCCTATTATCTATAAATAAATATTTATAGAAGCATAGATTGATTGTAATTTAAAATATTTTATCTAAAAATAAACATAAAACTATAGAATTTCTATTCACAAAATTTCCAAAGAGTAAAAATAAACAGAGCAGTTTAATATAGAAATTTAGTTTTTTTTTTACTTTGATTATGTTTAATCTTTCAAGAAATTCCAAGACATTGTTATATAACATCTCAGATTCTTGAATGCAAGTAGTCATTTTATACGAGTAATTTATACACAAGGCCGTATAACAGATATTTTTAAAGCACTAACCCTACACAATTTTACTCCCTTTTTTAAATAAGAATCAATTTAAGTGGATCACAGATATCAATAGCCAGTTTTGTTTTATGAATTTACAAAAAGGAAGCACATGCAAAATTGCTGATAAAGCAACTGATAAGTGTCAGACTTGTTTGGTGGGGATACTAACTATAAGATAACTTTTCTTTACTTCAAAGGAGGATAATATTCTATGTGTCTTATACTGTTGATACTTAATCAAAAACAGGTAACAAAATACACAGTTTGAATTTTGAATGAGTAAGCTCCTACTGTATTAGATCTTCTTCATTGAAATGGTGTCAAGGAATCAAGGTTACATTATGAACCTTTCCCAGAGAGATGTGCATCATTTAAAAGTACTATGCATTATAATGGGGTTCTATTATGCACAGTTACAACACGTAATAGGCGCATAATCTATTCAGATGACACTTTTTCATAATTTGATGCAATTAGATACCAAATTGCATAATGCAAAATATTGGAGCAAGTAGCTTTTGTGGTGAGATGATGTAAATTGATGTATTCTTTGGTTTTCTTTATTTGTAAGAACTATTTAATTTTACATTTAATTATGTTTCTTTAAAATTATAGTTTTTTAAATAAATCAAAGTCAATTTTTATTTATAATAAGAATATTTTCTTATAAATAACTAAATTCTGTTTTATAAAAAACAATATAAAACAATTAGTAGAACAAATTTGACAATTAAAGTCATAGAAATTATGAATGACAATAAAAGACCGTTTAATTTGCAAGCACATAAGAATTTTAAATGAACATTGGATAATTAAAATACAATGATACCAAGTGTTTTATTGTCAAACTTTAATATTGCTCAAAACTGTCAATAACATTAATTTTATCTAACTATAAAGTAAGAATCTAAAAATGTATAACATAAAGTAATGTGAATGACTTGATAATCAAAAATCACCATAAATCTAAATTAATTTCATTCATGAATGATTCACAGCTAAAATTAAAGACTAAAGATATATGAAATTAATGTAAATTTAAGTATAAACTACATGCTAAGATACATTTAAGAAGTTAAAAAATATTAGTTGATATAGATCCAACTATCTGTAGATTGATATCAATAAGATCAATTATTATAGAATATAAAATAATGATAAAAGAATTAAACTAAAAAAATGATAGTAATCTATTCAGCTATTGATAGACAGATAACATGTACATGTAAATTTAATGATTACAAAAATAGATTTCAGAAGAATAATTTTTTAATTAAAGAGCTTGGAAATTCCAATAAAGAGATATTAAGAAAAAATAGTAAAAGAAAGAAAAACAGTTTACATAACAAAAATTTTCTGTAGTTTAAAGTGGATTGTCTTAAGTAAAGGTTTGTTTATAAAAATATATATAAGTGTAATTTAAATAAATTATAATGATAAAAGTCAAACATTTTGATGAGTAAAAAACTCAACAATTATTGACAATACAACAATAGCTTATTTTTTAATTTGTAAAAGATTTTACTTAACTAAATACTATAATGATAAATACAAGAATCAAGAATGCAATCTAGGGATATCATGAAAATTATGCAATACTACAAAAACTATTTCTGATATTGTAAATTAATTATATAAAAAATATACCAATGAATATTTGAAGAATTAATATCGATTATGAAAAATTAAATCTCTTATTTGTATGTATATTAAATAAATTTATTATATTTATTGGAGAAATTAAATGTTCAAATTAATTTAATATTGTTATGAATTACCTCAAGTATTTTCTGTGCTGAAAATATGAAGATTCATAGAAGATAAGTAATTTTCCTATTTTATTTGAAACCTATCATTCTTTGAAAAGTCTATATTTAAAGCTGACACTTACATGAAATGACAACAAAAACTGATTACAAAAATTAGTTTCATAGATAATCATTGATAAGAGGACCAGGCTCTTCAATACATCTTTACGAACTAAAAGACAGATCGTCAGTGTAATAACTTAAATTCATCTTAAACAAAGTGCAGCAAATGAATAAATTATTGAAATGAACGTCAGCAATGAAATTCCTGCTTCCCATAAATGTCAAGCAGACGAATCACCAATACAGAACAACAAACAGCTCCCCACCATCTGCTTCAGCCCAACAATAACATGGCCACTCATTGATCAAATAAAAATCAGATGACATTGCTCAAAACAAATGATCCACACTGTGAAAGCTGTTCTTTACAATATCTCAAGGTTGTAAAAGAAAACCAAGAATTCTTCACAATCACAATTTTGCAGAATACCTCAGTATTCACTAATGAAATGACTGTCTCAATAGAAACATATGATATAAGTTTTGTGAACTTAAGTGCCCCTTCTAAAGGTCAGAACCCAATGACAGCCCACCAGAACCACCAGACTCACCATAGATGACAGCAAGCCCAGTCTCATGGAGGAACCTCAGTCTTCGGTGCTTGAAGGTCCAAACAGTGAGCACTGTGATTGTCAGCAGGAAGGTGTATAGTAGCAGATTCAAACTGTCGAGCTTGTGTAAATACTGGGCCTTGGCGTCTAACTCGATGTCAGTGGCAGCCCCGTGGCAGCCGTGGCTCACCAGGAGTAGCGCGACCGCCAGGACGACAGCTCCATTCGCCCCTGCCATCGTCGTTTTCGTCTATCTGCCCTCACCGCCACCCCTTCACACTCACGCACACACGCACGCACTCCGCAGTCCTCGACGCACTTCCTCGCGTGTATCTTCGCGTTCACAACATGAGGATGGTTTGCGAATACAGAACCCGAGGAGACGGACAGACACACACACACACCACCGTTCGATCACGCTTCTTCTACTGCTGCTGCTGTTGTCTGGGAGCCGTTCGCCTCGTCACTGCTCATTTTTCGCCTGCTCCGCGCGCGCTTGCCTCGCTCGCTGTTTTTGCCTACGTCTCTCTTCTCTCTATCTAGACTTTTCCCCTCTCTCGAATCTGAACACTACGATCGCACCCTCTTCTCTCGCCGCCGCGTTCGTATTTGTTGTTATCGACGCGGGCGAGTGTGTGGGTGATGACTAATCGACGGGACGGGTTGACGCCGCTAGGTGGTTTCGAGACACGTCATGGAAAGATTTTGTCTGGGCGGGAAGATTCGAACGACTGCAGTTCAAGGGCGCACGAGGGACTTCTTCGATGATGTATTCTTAGAGGGGAGATGTGTATTTATAGCGCGTTTGCGGGTGACAATTCAGATGAGAGTTGCGTTGTTCGATTTTTTTTTGTGCTTTGGCGAGAGTGAGAAATTGGTTGTTTGGGTTGGGAAAATGCGTTGCATTGTATCTAGAATGTTGTTTAAAATTGGTAAAACAAAACTATTGTTTTTATTAATGATGATAAGTAAAGGTATGTGTAAGCACGAGCGGTGTTAAAAATGTCGGTATCTTTTCATTAATTTTACTTGCAACAAAGAATCTATTTTCGCGTTTTCTCCTTTTTTCTCTAAAAACATGAGCATATAATTCTAATTTATGACGTTAGGAGACGGTCACTTTTCTATTTCTCGATGTTTCTTCATACACGCTTTTTGCGATTGCGCTTTTAGGTATATTATAATGTTAAACCAACACTCATCAAATATTCACTCGATAATTTACTTTTTTTCTGTAGATACATTTCGATACACGGAAAAACTTTTACTTCTAATTAAAACCTGAATTTTACTCGAGTTAATTGATTATTATTCGTTATAAAAGTAATTTACAAATGCGTATGGTATAACATTCGTAACCCCAATTTGTGATCGTAATCTATATAATAAAATAAATGGCTTTCATTGTGACATCACGATATCACGAAGTTCTAAAAAACCCCATGTGGGAATTCCCAACGCGAATCCCTCAGGATTCGGGATATCCCGCTCACTGGAATTTCACACCCAATTGCACACTTCCTGTAAATAACGCAGAGCTTCACCTCCGAAAATTCGTATACATAAAAATTCCATAATCACCCTGTTGAAAAAAAACATATGATTTTATTGTATGTTAATTACACATAATAAAAACGTATGTTTTTATTACCTTTTTCTCAGCCTTTTCAGCAAGCCTATTGACACATAATTTTTATCACATGATTTTATTACATGTTTCATCAA
>UXGD01001915.1:0-30039 GCA_900474315.1 Torymus auratus
GAGTAAAAGCGTTGAACTACTGCCAGTGGATGTATCGACGGATTTATGAACTAGGGGAGAGAGAGACCGGCTTGTTTCGTAGTTCGCGGAACAAATAGTTCTTTTTGTTCGGTGATATAGTTTTTTTTGGGGGGAGGGATATTACGCGAAAGTTTGGATGAAACGAGAGGGTTGGCCTTTGCGTCGTAAATATTTGTTTCGAAAATTTATTGTGCTTCAATTTAATTTTTTATTTCGTATTTCTTTAGTAGCTAATAAAGTATAGGAGCATGTAAGAGGGGCACGTAATAGTGACTTATTAAAACTTTTTATCCCAATGATGAAAACTTTACTATAAGCAACCTTTACTATAAATAAAACATCTTAACTAACATCAGTTTGATAATATATCTTGTGTAAAGTTTTTACGAATTCTCGTCGATTTTTTCAACCAGAAATTAAAACTAAATAGTCTGTGCACCAATTCAATATTTAATGAAACTATTTCAGTTAAGTAGATTTACATTTACTTTAGAATCCAAAAACTTTAAAGTTCAAACTCGCCTAAAACCGGTTAAACTTTGAACTCGTTCAACCGAATTTCAAGACTTCCCCCCATCTCCTACGAAAATACTTGCACGCTTCCTCTCTTTCTCTCTCCTTCAATTTTTATACGAAATTCTAAAAACAAAGTACCCGTACTCTTCGCAACAAACTAAACATACTATATAGCACAACTCGATCGAATTATAACGCACCAGAGAGTCTCGCCGACACAGAACCGTGAAAAATAAAGAAAACAACTCTTCGACGAGTCTCCATCCGGCGTGGCTGCGCGCATAGCTGCTTAACATTCTCCCCCGTAATATCCTTCTCATTCGCTCTGCGCCGCGGCGAGGTGAAAGCGGAGAGAGAGAGAGAGCCGCAGGGCGGAAAAGCCCGCGTATATATGTAAATGTCACGGCGGGGCGGAAGGTCGTGACCGCACGAGAGAAAAATATAAGCGTGGGAGTGAGTAGCTTCTTCGTCTTTGCGCGTGGGTACACGTAGAGGGGAGAGAGAGAGAGAGAGGATCTCGAGAGATGAAAAATGATTGGCGCGCGGAAGGATATGGACTTCCCCTGCGTGCGGCTATTATTTACTCCTTTTTTAATTTATTATACGCGTCCTAAGTATGTTGGCACACTTTATCATTCTTGACAATTAAGATTTTGCGCGCGGCGCCGCTAAGTGCCGCGGGAAGTACATGTCGTTTGTTGTAGAGAGGTTTGTGAGTTTTGCAAACTGTGGCGAGGGAAGATTTTTTTGGGATGCTCCCGTGGCTTCGATGTTATGTACGATGTACTTAGGGGATGGTTAATATTTTTGTTGAAGTCGACTATTTCTTTTGCAGTGAAATATTGCTTTTTAACGAAGCTTACGTAGATGTGAAATATACGAATTACAATTAGAAATTAATGTGATGAATACGTTGAAAATTTTGATTAAATTTTGACGGATTCATTAGTTATACCCATATGAACAGATATGCATTTTATTGAAATTTCGGTATCATCATACGTTTTATTTTTGATCAAATTTTGAACAACTCCGTTGCGTTTTTTCTATATTAATAAAATTATCAAACATTTTACATGTTTCAAAATTAATTAAATTCATTGAAAAACCACGGTAGATATAACACATCTTAAATAACTCTTTATGACATCCCCCATGAAACCATTAAATCCGACATTAAGCTTCCACGGCGTTAACGGTTCCGCTAACAACACCAACGCTATCTTCATAACCGCATTGCTTCCCCTCCCCTATATTATATACCTATATAAGCAACGCGGATTTCCAGTAATTTGTTTCGCTATTCGATACGCGCACGTATAGATGTATAAAAATGATTTCGCTGCACTGCTCTCTGAAAGATGTCATAAATCAGCCTCCTCGCTCTACAATAGAAATTCCTGGATGCTCGCGCTGCTACTTGAAAAAGCGTAAAAAGGCACTCAACCCCAGAGGCGACGTTTTGAAGGAGAGTGCGGCACCTATATATATATAGATTTCGTCGATCGGAAAGCAGCGATAAATCCTCTAGTGTTAAGTTTGAATGAAAAGAGCTCGTAAATGGAGGAGGGGGACCGGTAAATATTATCGCGGCGTTTAATGGAGAGTGAAATCGTAAATTGGACAATTAGGACGCGCCTCTGCGAGAGTGTGCAAGGTATAGAAGTGCGGGAGAAAAAGAAGTCGTGCGAAAGGGGCGGGGGCATTTATTCGAGGGAAATAAAGCGAGAAATAGGAGTGTGAGAGAGAGCTTGACGAGTTGCCGAAGGAGAGTCACGGAAAATCGGAAAAGGAATATTTCTTCTCGGCGGAATATCACGATAGCGGCGTAGCTACTGCGATGCTTTTTAATGCGCTCGAGATGTCTCGCTGTAAGAGGGAAGGATGTGGGCTGTGAGCTGTGTTTATGATGCAGGAGGAGGTAAAACGATAAGGGTCGTTCAGAATACTGCGTGTATGCGAGATTTAAGGTACAAGATCTTTTCCACTTCTAGGTTTTATATTTTCTTAGGTAAGGGATATAGTTGAACAAAATCTAAACTGAACGGTGTAGTAACATTTGCAGACCAATATATAAAACGTTGTATACAGTTAAAATACGAATTGATCATGGGATGCAGGATAGGCATATTATAAGGCTTCACGTGAGCAAGACAATACAATATTTCTGTAATTATAATCTCACTCTTGTAAATTCTTGAAAATTTTTCTCTTGTCTTTGTCTTGCCAGTCAATATGAAAAATATTATTGTCTTGTCTTGAAATTCTTGATCAATTTCGCGTTACGCAGACGTGCGACAATAAGCGAGTCAGTCATTAGAAAAGGTCCACGCAAAAATGGAGTTACGCAGATTTGCGACAAAAGCAAGTCGATTATAAAAAAAAGTCTTAAACCTAAATAGTCGGGGCACGCGAGTAAATATTGTATCGATTATTGTCTTGAATATTGAGGCAAGACAAACAAATATCAAGATTAATCTTGCTATACCGCGCCACCTTCACGTATCAACAATACGCGTGTGAATGAAAAACCATTCACAATTATTCAATAAAAATTCCTAATAAAAGTGATTCTCGGCTAATGTCATGAAATGATCGAAATGACAGTTGACATCACCTCTATAATAAATTGTATCATAACTGGTACGATCTTGATAATCTATATTATTATCTAATTTTTTCTTTTCTTTTTTTAAGCACCATTTAACAAATCTGAAGTAATATATATTTTTAATTTATGAGAAATCAGACGTCCCACATCTACCTATCCACGTATAAACTGTTTTACGACTGGCACCACAATCAATCGAAAACTCGTCTGCGGCACAAAGTCATCGACATAAAACCCATTTACTCCCATTTAATTCATTACGGGAACTCGCCATAAAGCATCAAAGCCTCGTCCCTCCCCCCATCGCAGCGCGAACAAACGAGCCTTCATTTCCCATCAGCGCGACGGTGTGAAGCCTCCTTGAGGAATAAAAGCTTTCCCCGCAAAAGAAGAAGAAGAAGAAGAAGAAGAAGTAGACGAGGGAGTGAGAAGCAAAAGAGAGCCGCAGCGCGAGCTCAATGGATCGTGGCGGAAATGCCGAGTGCTTATACATCGGTTGCCGTCGTCGCGGCGTCGCGCCTCGTAAATTCGCGTTGGATTTTCGCAAGCGCCCGAGTAGTAAAAGTCGCGCTGCAGAGCAACCCTGTATATGTATGCACGTGCGCATGCTAGCTGTAGCGACGTAACGCCGAGTATAGAGGCTGTAATGTTTATTGGCGGATGCGACGGAGCGCGGCGAATGGCTTTCCTTTGGGTCGGAGAATAATTGTGGAGACTTGGAGAGAAACGCGAGTTGGCATCGATGGGTTATCGCTGTGAACTGAATTACTCTCGATGTTTTAAATAACAGTGTAATGTAGATATATGTAGAATTCTTTTACAAATGTTTTCAAGTTTCTTTTATTTATATAGTTACGATGTGTATATTCTTATTTTGGTTTATTTTAAAACGCGAATTTTCATGTTCTGTTTTTTGTAGTTTGCAATTCATGCTAGCTCGATCGGAAAGTGTAAAAGAAGGATTTTTACTATACTCGTCAAATTTTACATCGCCAACTGCCGGTGAACTGGATAAAGCTGAAGCCAGAAAAAGGAAAAAGCAGATGTAAGCTAAAACATATCGTTAAAATATTACGTCAATTTGTTCTTTTTCTTTCAATCACTTGTCAGTAAAATTGATTAGTTTAATATTTTGAAAAAATTGCTAAAATATTAGATTTGCACAAACATCCGTTTTTATAATTTTTATAAAAATTTTACAATAGCATTAACGAAGTACAAATTTAGAACTTCAAAAATTTCCAGCTCTAATCAAGTTACAGTTCGCTTTAAAACTCGCAAACTCGCGGTAATCTTTTTAAGCTTACAAAATCAGCGCCATACTCAACTTTTCCTCTCTGTGTAAAAATTTTAACTTTTTCGGATTAAGCTCATACGCGAATGTAATTTTCTTTATAAAATATACATCGAGAAAATGTAATTTTACTATACTTTCGGCGAAGCCAAAATCCTCTCGCACTTCCGCGAAATAAACTACGTTTATCTTTTCTACGGGCACCACCCATAAACTAAGAGGAACACGTTCTAATCTCGCTGCCTCACTTCTCCACCTCTCCAGTCATAAATCCCAAAAACTTCACATTTTCTTTAAATTTTTTCGCGAAAAACAAATGCCATAACACGGCTACTCTCCTACGCAGTGAATCCTAAATTCTCAAAAATGCCCGGGCTATGTGTGCATGTTTCGCACATCTCCGCATGTGATCGATACGCGGCAGCAAGCAGCTCCGATGAGAAAAATCGCGCAATCTGTTATTGCACACTACCGCTTCTCTCGACACGTGAGCGAGACGATAAAATAACTTGCGCAGAGGCGAGACGGATTCTGTCGACGCGATACCGTATAAGGGGTTCTCTAAGGCCCGAGAGCCGAGTTGTTGAAGCGAAATTTTTCCAAGGATTTCAAAAGTTTGGGGGTTGCTGTATTTTTGTTTTTTGCTGTTGCGAAAATGCGAAGGATGTTCTTTAGCGAAACAGTAATGTAATGTATACACATTTTATAATAATTATTACAATATTTTAATTTAAGAGGGATTTTATTGACAGACGGTAATTATACAATCAGAAATTGAACAAACAAAATAAATATTGTTGAATATAACGTATTTAAAGTGTTTGGTCAGGGTAATGTAATTCAATGACATTACTTATCAGAAATTTAACTGACGTTCAAACAATTTAAATATCGTTAATAAAGTGGGTCAATCATACCTTCGAATCAAATGACGCCACTCTACGTCCTCTTCGTCACTGGTATATAGCTTCACTTCACTGACATTGGATTATCAAAATACAATGAAATGTTCATTATAAATGTCAGTGCATACGGTTCATTGGTTCACGACTTATTAAGACGTTTTATTTATTTATTTTTATTCTTATCATTATTGAGTAATTTAAATTATAATTGAAAGCTCGAAAAATACATCAAAATTTTGTAAGGGTTAGACGGTATTATGTTAATGACATTAAATATCTTTATTGACTATATTAAATTACTTAAGTTATGAAAAATAATGCCAAAATAATTATTAACGAATCGTCGCTTCCAAATAGAAAGACGGCAACTCCTTTTCGAATCGGATTCTGAGTTGTCCCCTTCGAATTCAGAAGAGACGAAATGTTCAAGTATATAAAGATGCTCAAGCCAAACTTTTCTCAAGTATCTAGAGGCATTTATAAAACTTATGTTTTGCATTTTGAACATATCGCTGTATATGTATAATGAAAGTAGATAAACTAGAAGAGGTCTGCCATAACTTTACACATGGGGAGTATATATGTGTATCCCATTTCCCTAGATACAGCACGCAAGAGCCAATGTTATACTTGGGCAGTATACATCTATATAGTATTCCCCCTATAGGGAGAGCAGCCGGAGAGTTTGATGGGCAGTTAGATTCTTAATGGTGAGCGAAATTAATTTATAATCTTCACCTGGGTATATAAGCTGCTTTACTTGGTTAGTTTGAATGGACGTAACGATAACGTCGTATCTTATGCTTGCAGTTTCTGCATTTTTTTTTTTTGGAAGCACAAGCGTTTGGGGATTTCGAAGTTTAATCGTTTTGGGAAATGTTTATGAAGATACCAAGGGATACTTTATTGTATGACTGACTTAAGAAGGATTATCTCCTTTTGACCTGTCATGACAGTAATGATAAAGGTAGTTAGCTTGCCATGGAATGGTCGAAATTTAATGTTCCCAATAGCAGATACTTCATTTTCAGTGTAGCATAGGTGGACACTAAGCTTTAGTTCGATAATAGAGTAAAAATATTCCATACATTGAATGTCTTAAGTTTATAAGTTATAAATAGAACGAATAATTAAATATGATTTTTCACTTATTAGACGTGACTTTAGAGGATCCTAAGAGCACCAATGTACACCACAGAATTGGTCCAAGAAAAAAATTGCATATATCATGCACACAATTCTTCGAATTTTCCAAAATGCCAAACCTACGCGTCATTTTCATACCGTAGAGCCCTCATACTCCTCCTTTCCACGAAAGCTGCCCGTGAAAACGCGCAGAATTCACAGCCGTCGACGACTTCATAACTCGCGCCCGAAATTCCCGCGCGCCGTCATAATTCCGCTCGAATTCCCCATTACTCCCGCCCCTGCTGACCAAGCCTATATATGCCGACATTTTTGACATTCCTGCTCGGAATAACGAGCAATCGATTCGCACCTCATCGACTTCCTTTTTTCTCTCTCGAACGATTTGGTCTCTATCGGTACTTTGCACCGCGCGCCATTTTTTTTAATATTGGATGTTAGGGTTGCTATGGTGGTAAGGAAATTTCGGTTGGGGTCTTATATGTCTGTCGATCGAGGTGACGGCTGGCAGAGGTTGGGTTTTGATAAATCTTGCCGGAATGCAGATTACGTTGAGCGCGGGCGTCTTATCGTATGTTGACGGTTCACGTGAGGAAATGACGTTATTACGGCACAGGAGATGCCGAAGGAGATTAAGAGGTAGGCGGTTTGATGAAATTGAGAAGATTGATGGGTAAATAAGAGTTTGTAGAGAATTTCTGGTTGATTTTATATAAGTTGTCTAAAAATTGTTGATATAAATAAATTTTAACACTGAAAAATTCTGATTTATATTAGTTATAGAAGTTATTACATTACGCAACTTTCTATTGATTCCTGATTCTATATGACACAGAAAGATCTTATGTAGAGGTAGTTATCACCGAATCAGTAATAAGGTTTCAGTTAGTTTCTAGGAAGAACCGAACGTACTTATACATGCGCACTGCACACACACACGTGACCTACGAGAAGTTTGCATACTAGCCGGTATCGCTATTAGGTGGATGCCGAAATTGTGTCGAACTTCTACTATTAGAATGCCTGAAGTTCGAGACTCGAAGTTGCTACAAAGGACCGGCGAACACTTGTCAATAGTTGCTCTTATCAATCTGTATAACATTCATAACTTATATAGATGTATCATTAGTCGATGCTCAAGCTCTGTCAGAATTGTTGATGAACGAGGTGTTGAATCGTTTAGTTTTTAACGAATTGAAAATTGATAAGCCAGAATTTTACTGAAAATAAAAACAACTGAAAACTCTATTTTCGTTATATTTTACTTTCAGAGTTATCGATTGGAGATATGTATTGATTACCGATATGTCATATTTGTTCTGGACAAATTCACAAGTGCAAAGTTTAAATTAATCGTGTTCTTTTTGTTACCAGTTACATTATTCAAAGCAATGCTATATAACTCTGTTACATTGCAAGAAATAATAATAATACTTTGAACATATTTATAGTTTTATTTATTTCTTTTAATACACAATATTACGAACTTTCAATAAAATCGTAACGCAGCAAAATTGAATATAAAATACTTATAACTCCATTATCCCCTCTCTACACCCACCTCTAATCCTTCACGCAAAATACATCCCATCCGGGCTATACATAAAAGACCCGCAGGATCTCTCTTTTCGCAAACGCCTTCGCACCGCCTGAATGAACCAACAGCCATCATAGCTCACACATACACCTCTTCTCTCTCTACAAAGTGAGAATTCTTAAACACACGCGGGCGAGCCGTAATCGCGT
Source organism: Torymus auratus (assembly GCA_900474315.1). Classification (NCBI taxonomy): domain Eukaryota; kingdom Metazoa; phylum Arthropoda; class Insecta; order Hymenoptera; family Torymidae; genus Torymus; species Torymus auratus. The sequence continues at coordinate 8,240 of UXGD01001915.1, forward strand.
TTCACGCTCGAGGCCCATTAAACTCCTCCCCCGTCTATACGCGGAATCCTCGCAAGCGCGGAAGTAGGCTAGAGGGACTGCGGCGCATATAATCCTGCGCGCAACCATCGACGAGCAAATATGAGGGATATATCCGGTAAGGGGGATGTTTGCTTATACGCTTCTATGTACGTATGCGCGAGGGAGAACGGAAAGTTTTATTGGAACTCTGCGATTTTAATGCGCTACGGTCGAGAATGGCCTTTTATGACCCCGCACTCTTCTCTCTCTGCGTGTATATACCCAGTGGCTTGGGGATATTCCTTTTACGACTGGTATTCTGGCTCGTTATTAGATGGGGCCGAGGTGGGCGTTGAATGGTTATCGAGGACGATGGTTTTGCGGTTCGCGTGAAAGCGGCTTTTTTTCGAGTGGCTCGAGAGAGTCCGGGAAATAGTTTTTCCCTTTTTCTTCATTCGAGTTTTATCGGTTCTGATTGTTTGAGAAGAATGAGGCGCGGAATTGTCGAGGCTTTAATGGACGGATCAATCAGAGCCTTTTGTCGAATCTTTTTTTTCTTAGAGTGTACTGCTTTCGCGATTTGTGTGAAGTGAATAAATTAGTTGATTGTTTCGATAAATTACGTGGTTGTCTTTTTTTACGTGCTGCGAAATTTTATTTGCAATTATATTAATTTGTGGTTTCAAATTATACTTGGGAAGATATAGTTTTTAGCTTGAATATATCTTGTACACGTGTCTTTTGCAACGAGGTTATAGGTATAGTAAATATTCAACAGTTTATTGATTATTGTCGTTTTATGTTTTATTTACTATTTTTTTCATACTCTATATAAATATAAAAAAAGCTAATTCTTATTGTACCATAATTCTATTTCAAATGCATCAATGTAAATGTAAATATATCAATAAAAATACTTCAATATTTTAGGCATTAAAAAAAAAAAATACTATATGTAGAATGATAAACTCATCTAAAATAGTAAAACACGTAACCAGGTTACAAATATAAAAACCAAAGAGAACACTTTGATTTTTAAATTCTCAAAAGCGATACGTGACAACGATTATACAATTTTCCATTACAATCCACACATATCGAACCCAAAACAACACCGAAACTGTCGCCCACACAATATAACCAATCTAAGCAGCCGGCCAAACTTCTTTCTCGCGTCTCCATCTTCATCCATTTTATTCATGAATCAACAGCGAGAAACAGACTATAGCTCCGGCGCCTCTTGTCTGGTTGGCAAAGGGGCCCGAAGAGAGACATAAGCGATCGGTCGTTCGCTAAAAGGTGTGTTTACCCGCACCGCGTGCGGCTATATGGCCTTTGTGCGCAGTCGGAATAATTGTCGGCTCTTCGTCTGGCGCCCAACTCCCTCTCTCTCTCGTAATCGAGTGTGTGTACCATCACGCTTCATTTCCGCGTATGTATTTGCGGAGGAAACCCGCGCGCTTTCGCTTTATGTAACGCGAAACTCGGCGATACCCCTACCACCTCCCGGAAGCTTGCGCGAAATGCCATACGTGGGTGGTGCTGGTAATAGGTTATTTTTTTTATTTTTCTGTTTTTTTTTTGTATTTGATGTTTGCCGTTTGCTTTCGATCGCTAGTTTCACGCATGTGTGTGTATATTTAGAGCGCGCGGTTGTGCTGACTGATGGAATTTTGCGAAAAAAAAGTATATTTGGGATTTTGATTGAAGGTTTTATATATTTAGAGAGTTTACGGGCTGACTGAGCGCGTGTGAGTGTGCTATTTATCGGTTGAAAGTGGGTCAGTCGTTCGGGCGTGGAAATTTATTAGAACTTTTAGCGAGTTTTATTGTCATTTCACGGGTTTTTTATGCTTTTTCGTATTTATGTAAAAAATAGCGTGTTACTAGGTGACACAGGGTAAACAGTGGAAGAAAAACACTTGGCTATCATGTATTTTTTTATAATACGTAAGGTTTTATTTTATTTGTGTTGTTTTTAATATCAATGCTTGTGCTTATTACATTATTTTAAACATCAAACAAAAATTTTTACTAGGATGCATTTTGCGACTGTTTTCTTGCAATTATTTTCAGTTAAAATAAAATGTATGTGCCCTCAATCAATATTTTGAATACTTTTATTCTTCGTGCCATATAGAATACTGTAAAAAATATTGTAAAATATTATTCTTTTACTTTAGAATAAAGCAATTTATTATTATAATATATAAAAAAGATAGAAGCATTTTTAATTTGTAACTTTGATTTATCTTTTCTTGATTCATGGTCCAAAATATACAATGTACTAGTAATCGCTATGCCTTCTTTATTTCTGGAATTCCCGTACATACAAATAGATGATAATTTTCGTTTAAATTAAGAAGCAAAAAATAATAATACTTTAAAAATGATAATATAAAAAATTTAAGTTAAATATTTATAATTTTTATTTAAGTAAACCATCTTTTCCAAGGAAAGAATTTAATCTACATATCAGAATTACTGTGGAAATTGAATACAAATATTCCGAGATGGTTTCATGGAATCAGAAAATTGTTAAGGGGATGTAGAATAGCATAAGTTTTCATCGCAAATATCTTATGAAAAATACTAATGAAATTACTAAAAACAATTCTCAGTTTAATTTTAATTTTAATATTTATATGTCACTCGTTTTTTAATATGTATATGACACAGTATATCTAACTTACCCTCATCACAGGTACATACTTATTATCTACTTTAAGCTTGATTTACTAGTTATATGAAGATATATTTTAGATGCAATAACGTGTTTCTTAACTTTAGGATACAGATAATTCAAAATTAGTTCAGACAAAAAGACAAATGCAGACATTGAACATGCAATGAGATAAAATAGCAAATAATTTCTGTAAAGCTCAGAATCCACGTAAACATCATTATCCGAGATCTGTTGTCTGACATTGTTTTCATATGCTTTTTTCTTTTCAAAATAATCTTTATACTCTAGTCTTAATTTCTTTTCGTAATCTCTTTCCTGTTTTTGCATCCAGTACTTAACCAATCCCGACTGATACAAACGCTCAAAATGCTTACGAAATTGGTGAGAATATGGTGCAGGTTTTAAAACCAACATCCCTTTTACGTAAGGTATTATAGGATCGTCAATGAGACTAATAATCCATCCAAAAACATTAGTGGAAAATAATTTCGCAACTGCTTTTCCCTTGTAACCGTCCATTTCGCATGCATTGTAATTTTTCATATTTGCATACAATTCAGGGAAACAATTGTTAGAGTCACAGCTTGATGGAGCTCTCTTCACTAGTTTTTTAATGACTAATTCATCTTTTAAAAAAGTTGAAAGAGATTTATGATATGCACGCAAACCAATTAAGCAAGGAACTATCCCAGCTCTTTCTACGTCATCCATAGTCTTGAAATGAATTATTTTTTCTTGTGAAAATTCGATTTTCATGGAAATATCCAGGACGTACGTGGAGAGTCTTCCATAGACGTATACAAGGCACAAGAACATTATTCTTTCAGAGAATCTTTGTATTTTATTGCTTGCAGGATTACCGGCCAATATTCGAATTATATTAAAAGTCGTCCAAGTATTCGAATCGAACTTCAAAATCCAAACAGAAAAAATAGCAATGGACAGCATAATGATAAATGTCGCTGTGAATAAAAAAAAATCATTTGCAAGCTCCATTCCGTAAAACGGATACTGTCTTATAATCACGGTGTTCGTGTCATCAATATTGTATAGTGCAATATAGCCGACACGTTTCGTAAATCTTCCATAAATAACCTTGTACGTAATCAATGAAAAGTCAATATATCCATCATGGGATAGAGGACTGCTGTCATTGGTTATTTTTATATCAAAAGAAAAATTCATTTTTTTCGATAATGCTTTCATCATAAGAGCCAACCAAGATTCCATTGGTATACTAAGTTCTTTTGATTCTGAATTTAGTATTGAAAGATAATTTTTAAATATAGTGCGGAAACGATATCCATACATATTTTTATGTTTATTAGGAAATAATTTCAACTTCACTGGAAAATTCTGAAATTGATAGGTATTGTTATAAGGATTGTATTGGTGAATCATTACTTTGGATGTTGAATTTAAGTAACTCAATTGCAATTGATCAGCATTTTCTATCAATTCTATAACAGTAACATCTATTAATTTATAAGACCAAATATACTGAAAAAATTCGAGAATTTCAGTAATCTTATTTTTACTTATAAGAATGATTAGGTGTTTGGTCCGGTCGCTATTGGAGAAGAAATTATTAATAAAAGTTATATATTCCACAAGTCTTTGAGTGGTATTGCATTCTTTTTCATAATTGATAATTATAAGTCTCAATACAGTTTTTCCAAATGTTTTGAACAATGAATTGTTGCCGTGTATGAAATATTGCTTGTAAGATGCATTGTGCTGTTTAGTTAGATCTATAGCTAGAGTTGGAAACATATTAACAATCTTTTGCGTGAATAACATTTGAAAAGGTGATAATTCATACGGTAATTTTCCAATTAATATGATTTGATTTATTTTTAAATTTTCTGTGAAATATTCAACAGTATAATTTATTATATCTGTGCCACTATAAATTATTCGATTGCAGGTAACGGTAGCTATACACATAATTAATAAAATATTTAAATTTAAGTACATAGTAAACTTAAATACACTTAAGATACAAAATCCACGTATACTATACTTTTCTGCTTGTATCATAGGCACATATCAAAAGATATCTTATGTTAGATCGGCATGTTGACGTGCGTTACATACAACGAAACATTTCCAACTAAAGTCACCTTTGTTATAGCTACTAACTAATTCATAGAATTCATAGCAATCGTATAACATTTTTACAATTACTTATTTTTACTTTACATTTTACGGAACTTTAAAGGTTTTGTTTATTCGTTTAACTATTGATTTTACGAATAACTAATACACCTATTTTCAGAACGAAATACTGGGAGTTACAACTAAAACCTATTTTATCTTTTTTTAATTAAACTTTTTCTTTTTTTAAAGAAAAAACAAGGAAATTAATTTATAATTTTAATGCAACTATCTTCAGCAAATTAACTGCTATGCTCCAATAAATAAAGTTCAAATTAGACGAGCGATACAGCTATGTAACATTGCATCTGTCTCAAAAGAAACCTTCGAGAGAACTCTCACGACAGAACGTATGAATACACATTGCGCCGACACTCGAGCAACATTCAAGCTACCGTATAACTCGCACTCGTGTTAATTAGCCGCATAAATTACCTTTCGACTTTCTCGGCTTCGTCAAATCCTCGTGCAATTAATTTTCCACTTCTCAGCCACAATCGATATCCAGTCTTGCCTCCTTCATCCCTTTAACTGCCTCGCAATAAACTCCAGCGCAAAGCGACTAAGACCGCGCGTGAATGGAAAAACAGCCAAGAAAACAAGGCTCGGCAAATTGAACGCGGCGAACAAAGGAACACGAGTCGCGAAAAAAACCGGAAGAGAGAGAGAGAGAAATAAAGGAGCCAGTGTCGAGGGCACAAAGTCAAAAGCGTCCCTTTTGCCGTGCACACCGCGCGCGCTCGATAAGTAAAGCGCAAAACTTCTGAAATTTCGTTCTCACCCTCGAAAGCATATAGGTACAGGGACGAATTCTCGTTTTTTATTTCTTTCTGATGAGAATTCTCTGGCGCGCCGCTGAATGGTGAGCCTCGTGAGCCCGAAGATTGAAAATTAGAACCGCATTAAGTTTACGCCCTTTTCTCTGCCCCTCTATCTCCCTTTTCTCTCTCTCTCTCTCTTGTCCGTGTCCCCTGGAGCTAAATTTTAATCCTCCAGTGTTTTAAATAACGAAAACTCATTGTTGGCTTCGATTCTCGCGCTGGGAGGAGAATTTTTACGCCACCTCTCCTTTTTTACGAGGTAATGAGAGTGGAAAATTAATTTGTGCCGAGGCGCTGCTGAGATTGAAATCGTATCATATTCATTCTATTCAATTTAAAGCACCTTTGTGCGCGTTCTACTATACATACTTCTTTTCGCGCTCTGTCTCTCTCTCTCTCTCTCTCTCTTTCGCACGGCTTTCCCCCCTGTCACGTACCTCTTGAATTCAATTTGTTTGTCCAATTAAGATGTTTGCGAGGCGGAATTTATTTTTAAATGTTTTTTTTTTTAATAGAAGTAACTCAATTGCTTGTCGTATAATCGACGATATGAATAGTAATTAGAACCTATGTTGAATTTCAAAGCTAAAATTTGTTTAATCAGCTTATTTTGAAGAAAGATTTTTATTTGAGATAATAGAAGGTCTCTAGAATAATTGATGTTATTCTTTGCTGATGAATTAAGAACTGTTTGATGAAATGAAGTTTATTATATTTAATGAGCAATTATAACATTATGAAAGGACACATAAAAATTATTTCATTTTAATGTAACTTGCAAAGAGAAGAGCGACACTGCGGTATGCTTTGTACGGCACTCGTACTCGGGAAATTAATTTAAATGTCATCCGCAGATTTCATCATAGTACGTGAACATTATTTTTTATTCTTCTGCCTTTCTTCTTCTTTTTTTCTTCCTTACTTTTTGGATTTCAATTTAGTCCTTTAATTAATAAAATTAATCTTAGTGCTTTTAGCTATTGATAATTTGATATTTCACAAAAACTATATTAGATCAAGTTTCAATCTTCATTTTAATAATAATAAGTTGAACCCGAAGGCTCCATTAAGTATTTAATTAATTAATAAAACAGGTAGAGCTTCATACTAAAGCACAATGTGCAATCTTTTCTGGGAAAGGAACGGTAAAATAAAAAAAAAGGTTAATTGAATTTGATCGAGTTTATTCGATTTCATCGAATCGCTCATGGGATACTCATTCTGAAAAAGGCTGAATACGACTAAAAAGAAAATTTAATTTTCGCAGGGAATCGATTTTACATTATCTTTGCAATACGTTGAAATATTTAATCTATAAAATAACTTTCATCGTCTCGCCAAATGTACATTGATCTCCTATCTACTAAAAATCTTATTTATTAATTATATAATATATACTGGTGCTAAAAATCGTCGTGCTCTATATTTACATTTCCTAATAAAACCTTAGCTCTCTTCCAAAAAGAAATTACATTTATTCACCAAAAATCTTCTTTACCATTCAACGCACAAAACTCCATTGTTACCTCGCCCTTCGACCTCTACTTTAAGTTTTACATCATGTACCGAGTTGGACGTATTCGGAAAGACAGCAGCGGTCGAGTTTAATGTCTAAAATTCCGAAGCGCTGACGAAGCGGTGGTCGAAGACCATAAGGGTCGGGAAGGGACGTAGGTACGCGCAACGTCGCCGGTGTAACGTACCTACATATATACACAGTGTAGCGCCTATAGGTAACAATCTGCCCACGTGTGCTTTAGAGGCTGGCGACGGACGCGCGGAAGTTGCGGGATCGATGTAACTTGGTCATCGTGATACATCGGTCTTTGGTCGTGTTTCGAAGGCGAGTCTCGAGGGTAGGAGTAATTGAGTGAATTTCTTCTTTTTTTTTTAATTTATTCGATTATTTGCAGAAGAGGGAGTTCGCGCTTGCAATAATTGAATGAAATTTGAAAATGGTTCTTTTATTTGGTATTTTTGGGGCTACGTGAATAATTATGTTCTTTGAGAACAAAGAGCTTTATTTCTCGAAATTAAACCGTCTAATATAAAATCTTTTTTTTGGGTCAAGAAGCCTTTTTAAAAGCTTATTGAGAATTCAAATCCGTTTCAACTTCCCTTAAATATTTAGAGCTTTTATTTTTGAAACTAAAATATACCTATCTCAAAATTTTGTTGAAAAACAATTTTTCATTATTCACGAAATTAACTTTTTATTATTTTACGAAATTATTTATATGCACATTAATTAAAGTCTGTATAATGAATGTAAATAATTACTGTAGGTAAAAGTACTGTCGTCCGTTAAAAACTTTTTCAATATGTGTGTATAGATTAAGGAGAGATTGGAACTCTCAACTCATTAATTTAAATTCCGTTAAAACATTGTTAAAATCTAAGTTGGTAAGATATACTATTAACCTATGATACCATCTTATTTCGTTACTATTGTAAAGATTACATTTTGCGCCACTTTTTAATCGAAACTGTACTCTAAACTTGTACTTTTTTATTTTTCTAAAAGGCTTTGACCCATTTACTTCAATAACATAAAATAAAATAAAATATTTTTGTTCATTACACGTACACATATCGAATTGTTCGTTACGTAAATTTGTTTTCAATTTTAGAAAACCTACTTCAATTATTTTCTCTTTGATATGAGTTAAAAACTAATAAAAAACAGAAATATTTCGTAAAACTAAAATATTACAGGAGTTAAACAAAATATGAAAAGGTCTTTTAAACAAATATGCTAAAAATCTCTAACTTTTTACCAAAGTCTACAATCAGAAAATTCTCTATACTCAACAAAAAAGAAGAAGAATCAAACACTCAACAACTTCGCAAGAAAAACTATACGCAGTTCCTCGCATGGAAACTACTATACGACCCCCCGCGACAAGGGCACGCACAATGCCGGAGGGACATAGCTATAGCCAAGGGACACCAGAGGGGTGGCAAGTAACCCGTAAGAAGATACATCACGAGACGAGAGATAGAGAGAAAGAAAATGGCTCACCTGAAACTCCACGCGATACAGGACGGGAAACTTTCTGCGCAGCTCGCAGAGCTTTGGATACTGGCAGAGCTCCGTGGGCGCCGTGGGCAGCGTCGTGCCGAGACCGAGCTCCTCTGCTGCTGGAACAAAACGAGGCGCCGCATGAGAATGGTGATAAATCGCCGGCTATATACATATATATGTGTGTGTGTGCGCGTACGCCCCCGCAGGGATACAAATGATCTGGCGCGCGCCAGGGGTAGTTCGCGTTAATTTTGGATCTTAAAAGCCCCCTTCGCCTGTTGTCTCCACGTATACTGCTTTACATTTGATTAGGATTGCCATTCCGTCGAGGGATTTAGATTAAACGAGGTAGGAGGTGGGATTCTTTTACGCTTCTGCGTCTTTTTAACGCCGCGTAGGCGGAATGTGAAAAACAGTGTGTCCTCGATGTATGTTGTGGAAAAGGGGAAAGAGTAGGTTTATTGTGAATTCGAGGAAATTAGTTTTGTGTATTTTGTGTGTATGCGGTGAGATTGAATCGATAAATTTTAGTTTCGATTTAATGAAACATCAACGGTTTATGGATGTGTGTGGAGAGAGAGGATTTTATGGTTGTTTTTATGGGTATTATTTTGTGGGTTTCTTACACACGCGGGGAAACACTGCGTCTGTTTGCTTGGTTTGCGGAAATCGTCCAGAATACATGTTTTCTTATATGTACATTATAGTTAGAGAATTCGCACTTTAAGATTCAGGTTCTCAAAAAATTAAAAAATATCCAAAGAAAAGAACAAAATATAATTTTAATTTCAATTTTAGAATAATTGGTCCCGAGTCAATAATACATAAACTACACCAGGACCCTTTGGTAGTTAGATCGTTTAATTATAATATTCTTCATAGTACCTAAAATAATTAAAGTTCTTATTTCGCAAGAAATTATAAAGTTCATCCTAAACGTGTGCCCAACGGTTCATTACAAAAATCTTTGAGTGGGGAGAGGGGGTCAACTCGAAACACATTTTAAACTTCGGGTACTGGCAAATTCATTCAACTGTCTTCATTCGCAACTATATATACGCAAAGCACTTAATCATACTTCTCCAACAGCAGAGTCGCAGGGCAGTTCACTCTGGAAAACTTGGCCGCGCTCGGCGCGCGAGAAACTCAAAAGAGAGAAAGAGAGAAGACTATAGCGCGAGTGCGCAAGCTGCGCCACTATCGACCCCTCTGAATATTTCGGTGGCACTTGTAAATTATTTGCCGGGATGAAAATTCCCTTTCGAGATCGCCTTATTTTTGCGCAGACGCTCTCGATTCATCTAAAGATAGAGCAAACTTAAAAAAGAAGTTTGAGAGCGCATAGTGAGTTAGGCTAGATTATTATTAAAAAATTCAAATATACCGCGCGATGCTGATTTTTATCTTTTTGTTTGCGCGCGAGGAATGTTGCGCGTCTTTATTAAAAATACAGCGACCCTAGCGTGGAACGACATTCCCGGTCCGGCGAGCACACAGCGCGTGGACATCGCGCTGAAATATTCGGAAAGGTCGCGCGGCTGCCTCTCTCTCTTCAAGACAGAGCTATAGCTCTCGAAAGTATTATAAATATATACACGTCAGAGTTAAATTGAGCGTGAATTCGTAAATAAATGGATTCAGCAGAACCGTCGCTTTATAATATTTTTCGTACTTCTCTCGCCGCACTCGTCGTTTAAATATATGCAAACGAACAGGCGACCAAAATAATAATAATAGCAAGAGAAAAAGCAATATTCCTGCTAAAATAAACGATCGAATCGCAGGAATATTCGGCAACGGTGACAATACACCATCCCCTTTAATCACAATGCGTCGCTCTCGGCGCGGGAAATAAGATTTTTCTTCTCTCCCTCTCTGCGTCGCAGCAGCTGCGGCAGCTACTGTCGCTGATGGAAGTACTATACGGGGGCGAGGCGAGGGAGGTCGAATAAAAAGTCGAAACGAGAGTAACGCGATGAAACATCGAGAGGGTAGGAAAAAAAACGCGAGGACGGGATGCGCGTATACAAGCCTGGCTGAATTTACAGCTGCTTGTCGTGCACGTTATACGAGATGTTCGCGTCGTATAATTTTGAAACGCGGTGTGGATAGGTAGAGGAAGCGGTTCAGGAGTGATTACCATTCGAGATGGGACGAAAAATTGAATTATTATGGCGGGTGTCAGGATTGTCGTTCGCACGGTCACGTTGTTTTTTATTTTTTTCAGGGATGACTTTAGAATCTGTATCTTTGGCGAGTGTATACTTTAGTTTCTTAATTTAATGCAAAGTGAATGTACTTTATACTACTGCGTAAATATTATTTATTTGAGTTGAATACTACGTAGTCTTTGATCAACTCTTGTATACTTTGCTTAAAAAACTTAATTTGTTTTGGGGATAGTATCCAAAAAAGCTTTCTATTGAAGGATTACATTACACTAATAAATGCTGGTAAAAAAATAGAAGTATGAAATTAGTGAAAGACCTTTGAAAATAGAAAGTGTTTAAATAATATAAAACACTACAAAGAGAAATATTTTTATGACTCAAACACGTTATATCGAACCACTGACGACGAAAATGTAGAAAACCGTCGTCTCTATACCAATTCCAGAACAATACAAATCGATAGTTTCATAAATCTCCCATTTCCCCGCCACACAATTAATACTGCGAAGCGAAGACGCTAAGTTATCGGCTCTCTTATTCAATTAAACCGCGCCGAAAACTGTTAAACTTTAAAACGCCCTCCCGAGAGTTCTCTGCGCCTATATCAATTTCTCCAGCCGATAATGGCCCTCGCAGTCACTTAACCTGCAGCCTCTCTCTCTCTCTCTCTCTCTTCCACCTCGCTCACTGGCATTCTGATACTCCGCAGGCCGAATCCCGAGCGCGTTTAAAAGCACAGTGGAGAGGGACAGTGCTATGCACCCTGCCATTATGGCCTGGCGAAGTCGGGGCGAGGAACGAGGATTTAATGGAGCTCTCTCTCTCTCTCTCGATTAACCCAAATTTATTCTTGTCGATCTCCCAGCAGCGAGCCATCAGACGACGCTGATCGGGTGAAACACACGCGGCATGCGGGGGGCAGTCGAATTACGGATGCAGGAGAGACAGAGGCGCTAGAGTATCTGTGCAAATGGGATCAGTATATATGCAGGGTTCCGTGGATTGCCGAGATTTTGAGCGAATATGGGGATAGAGTGGTTAGGATATTGGTGGAGTCTTATGGAGAGGCTTTCTGATGGCAAAATCGATTTCATACCATTTTTTAGTAAAAGTTTATGCTATTCTTTATCAATCATGAAAGTTGCTAAAATATTAGTATAACGATAATATTCCACTCATGTTTGGCCACATCTGACAATTGATTCGTGTATTTACCCTGATTTATATCTATTAAATGTTAAATAGCTCGTATATGGAATCTCAGCTTATTTGTAGTTGGAAGTTGTAATTTGCTACATAGGGGTAGGCTAATATTGATATTGACATTCTTCTTTAAACATTTATGAACATTCCTAAAGATATTTGCGAAGAATTAATTATGTATATAATGTCAATTAGGTAATAAACTAATTATATATAACTATACACTAATATTTCTGTTACCTTTGTGTATAACAAACCATTTATTTTCCTGCTCCAACGAAAAAAATAATCCAAAATGTTCTCATATAAAAAAAAGCCGTATTATCGTCCATGACAAGCTGTCATTAAAACCACAACGGCAACGCGGCCAATTACCCCAACTTTTCAGTACCCACATTACCCGAAACCCCGCAACACTTTTTCTCGTCAAATCCCTCGCTACAGCGGAATACTCCCTCTGATGCTCGCAGCCCCCTGACTGTATACATACTACACACGTCGGACAATCGCACGCGTGATTACGAGTTTGTTTGCACACGATCGCGAGCGTACTCACGCGCGTTGTTATGCGCGTGATTATTATTCGGCTGCGCGCGTTGCTGCAGGGACCTGTTTGTCGATGCGTGTTACGCACTTGCGGATTTTTCGCGGCGCGCTTAATTGCCTCTGGAATTTCGGGACGCTCGCTTTTTCAGGCGCGAGTGAGCGAGCGAAGTTTTAAAGAGCAGAGAGAGAGAATGAGTGGATGGCGAGAAGCGTGGTAATTTTCACGTTGTCCCTTTTTTCATTATAAAGTGGTTAGTTATGTGGGTGGGGAATTTAAAAATACTATCGAGTATAAAATGTTAATATAGCGTCTTTTTGTGGATATCAATTTTTAATTCGTGCGCCGTTGCAATCAATTAATTGAAGCGATATATCGTGTTTAGCTATTATTCTATTTCAATCGTATGGGTGTTCTAGAAAAATATAGGTTTTGCTAACTCTCTGCAAGCTTGAAAAATAGTGAATTTAATTAAATTAAAAGCACAAACAGTATATTTCATCTGCTGAAAACGGATTTGTTCATATCTGGTAGAACATAATAATAGTCCAATAATAAACAAATAAATGGGGATATCAGTAGTAAAAATATATTTATAAAAGTATGTATGTAATCTTTATGGATGGACGACTGATTCAATTTTTATTTTGTGCAATCCGATTTCTATAGTTTAGCTTCTTTCAGCATTTTCTTAAATATAGCTAGATCACTTATTTCAATGGTCGCATTTAATACAAATTTACTGCAGAAATGTGAAATCATTCATATTATATGTAGTCACTATATGGGTGAATAACGCAATTCTGAAGAAACTTTCCAGTAATTTGAATCTAATTACTTCGAAATATATATTCGTATCATCAATTTCCATAATAATTATCATTATCAAATAATTATTTATTCTCAATACCAATTTAACTTCGAAACCTTCAATTCTAATGAATTTATTCAGGCACTACATTATCATCCACTTCAGAAAATCTGAAAAATGCTTATCTAATTTTCTCGCCAAACCATGTATCTGCCACTAAAGCCCGTTTCACTGCCAATCCAACATTTTCAAACCAACTATCCCTATCGCAGCCAAAACCTAAACCAGATCTCACATGAGTCCCAGTCGCATATCAGGCCAACCAAGATTCTGTTTTTCGGGAGGGTGGAGAGCGGTGGTGGGCAACTGTCAGACACAGATGGAGCTTGTACATACACAACCTAGGGCGATATTCAAACGGAAACTTTGTAATCTGTTGCCGCGCGCGCCGGTGTAAGTTGGCGTCGTCGCGCAAAGTTTCGTGCTCGTGCTGCAGCCGCAGAAACATAACGGGCGCGCGCAATTACGCAAACCTGCCCCCACCCCCCTTCGCTTTCCCCTTACAAGTGCCCTGTGTAATTTTGGGGATTTTGGATTGCTAAGTTTGATTTTTGAACTGGAGGTTGATTCGAAATGTTGGTAGAGTCTACAAGTTTGGGTTAGTAGTTCTTAATAGGAAACTTGTGCATGCAAAAGAAATAACTTTAGACAGAGAAAAATGACAAAATAATAGCAATTTTTACTATATAAAGTGTAATAATTTTCATGCAAATACAAGTCTGCCCCATATTTACTATATAAAAATAGTAATTTGTACTTGAAAATTTTCGTACTAGGTATAATGAGATTTAAGCAGTTTATTTTATATGAAGATTTCGGCTTCCTATAAATGGAAATACTATTGTGTTAGAAAGACGGTATGTTTTAAATTAAGAAGTCTACTCTTCTACAATCAGCAGATTAATCTGTCTGATGAAGCTCCTGACATTAGGCTGTTTCTTTATGTGATTCTGTAAAAAAGAAACTTAGTTTTCGTAGTTTTCTAGGCTGAAAAATATTTATATTGAAACAAAATCCATTCTATTAAGCGACTTTCCTACGAATCAAAAACTGCAAGTTTTTGTTGGTGTTTTGCACAAATTGCAATTACCATGAGAAGTTTAATAACAATTTTGTGAATTTTTATTCACTACTGCATATAGAGTTTAATGTAAAATTTGTCTTTTTTATTTTTAACTCTTTCTGAATAAATAAGCATAGTTCAATTTTTTTCTTATATCTGTCGGAAACATAGGCCTTTTGATGACTATCCATCTGAAATGATAATCTTTATTTCGATCCACATATTTCATTCGTTTGTGTTTTTTTACAGTATTTTATATCATCCTAATATTATCCCTGACAAAGACGAAAACAAATATTACACCAGTCTCTATCTGAACCAGCATTATCATATTTCTGATATTTTTGTCATAAAAGACAACGCTTCTTTATTAAAGTGTATCCTTGGCGGTGAAAATATTTTTCCACATGACTAGTACGTGACCTTGATAGATAACATTCGCTTTTTCATTTCTTTCCAAAAAGCTGTAACTTTCAGATCACGTAGGGATTACATTTCGAGAAATGTGTTTCACTTTGGCAATACGCCATCGGCAAAGTGAATTTTCTGTGTGGTTACAAATATCAGCGTCTAAAGTAGCTATAGATCCAAATAATATTATTTATACAATAAGAAATAGAATTGTTCGAAGATCAAATGTAACTAATGTCCATATTACTTTTAGTCACGAGCTCTTTAATATTAACAAGCCTTTTCATATAAACTAATGAACGATATAGTTTGATAGCTTTACCATATTATTCACGACAAATACGACAATCATATTAATTAAATTGACCTAAACACATCACTGAAATTGTTTTAACAGTTATTTATTGGTCCACTTTGAAATCCATTTGTCCACTTGTCGCAGGGCTTGAGCTGAAAGTTTGCTTTACCAAATTTCATCTGCGTGTTATGAATAGTTGCGATTTCGATGTACATTACAGTAAGTTATTTAATACAAAAAACTTTTTGCTTAATACGATACCAAAATAATTTACGGAATTTTTGTTGGCTCAATCGGATAATATTAAGTCAGTAAAAAAATAAAGAAAAATATAGAAAAATAGAAAATAATTTTTTTCTTCCCTTGTATACAAAAGTTGTACTTTAAAATTCTAGAGCTACTATTATAAAACTAAAGAAAAAAAAACATGCCTGAGTTAGAGGATATTTGAAACCTTCGCCGAGTTATATGGTTTTTGAAACCATTCCATGAATTAGTGGACTTTCGAAGCCTTCGCTGAGTCGGCGGGGTTTTGAAGCAAACGCCGAGTTAGCAGGTTTTCGAAGAAAACGCCGAAGAAATTTTGAAGAAATGCAATTAACTTATCAATGAAATAAATAGCACGTGATAATACCATAACTTTTTAATTTGCCATTTAATAATTACTACATAACTATTTTAAATATAATTTTCTTGATCAGTAAATTTATATGGAAGACACAAGTAGATTCTACAACAAAAAAAGTCAACAAATCCTTCTATAGCGTGCGGTTTATCGGGAATGTACCACCGCGACTCGATTAATATTTTTCGATTTTAGCTGACATTGCAAATTTGTTTCATAAATTCATGATATATGTTTATCAATTAAAAAACGTTTAACTTCCGATCTTCTAAGGCCTTCAGGCTATCCATGTTAAAGATGTGTTAATTAGTAGTTATGGGAAGTTTTTCCACCAGGGCTAACGATATTTAATATTTTACACTGGATTAATTTGAATGATATCATTAATTGAATCTGTGTCCTAATTTATATAATTTTACTTTTAAAAATTATTACAGCTATACATCTATTTAAAATTTCTAGAACTTTTGAAATTTAAGATAATACAAATAATACAGATTGAAATTATTTATTTATATATAGAATTTGTTAAAATTTGTGTAATATTTATTTCTGTGTTGTTAATATTAATAACGCACGGATTACACAAAACTGTATTCATTATACTCATACTACAGAAATTTTATGAGAAGTTCGACACATCTTGTGTTCAAAATTATACAATTTGTGTTACATGATATGTGTATATAAGATTCAAACTACACATAACACAAAATTTTTAACTGTGTTACTATAAACAAAAAAATGAATAAATTGTTTAGTGTGAAAATATGTTGAGATTGAAAAATAAAATGAATACAACAGTTACTTTTAATCAACGCTATCGAAAATGCTTCCGCTTACTCCCGTTCATCACCAACCAGTCGTTTTTGTTTTTCATTTTATCGATTCACTCTTAAAGTTTGAATTTTATGCAGGTAAATACTCGTGAGCTTTTATTTCAAGTACATATGTCGTAGTTTTATGTGTCAAGTGATTTAAACGAAGGATAAAAATAGTTTGATATTGAGGACACAGTAGAACATATTATGAAAAACCGAAAAATTGCCAGCTTTGTATGTTCTTTATTAAAAGTGAAATAGGTTTTTTCGCAACACAGCTTATTGAAACTCATATTAGTTTTTCTTTTATTATTGAGATTATCAATATCCTTTTCCATAATGTGAATTTGTAAATTTAATCTTGACGTAGTCTAAGGAGATCCTGTACAGCTTTGAAGATTTCTACGGAGTAACTAAAATTTCCTATAACTACTAATTAACGCGTCTTTAACATGGGTAGCTTGAAGGCCTTAGAAGACCGGAAGTTAAAGGTTTTTTAATTGATAAACATACATCATGAATTTATGAAACAAAGTTGTAATGCCAGCCAAAATAAAAAAATATTAATTATTGAAGTAGACGATGTCACGTTTTCCCTCGGCTTAATGAGGTTACTTCAAGGTCCGCATTAACATTTATTCATAATATTGTCACGTATTAATTTCTAGTGATGATAAACGAAGTTTTGCAACGATTATAGTAAATATGTTATCTGTCAGACATAATTTGGATAAGATTTCACAGAATATTATTAACTGAGTAAGAGTAAGTTGTATTGATGAGTTACTGTTACTATTGTCTTCTACTCCTTTACAGAAAACAACAACCCATACGTTTCAAACTGGGGACCTTGGAGTTAGGAAACTCATTCTTTATCCACTGAGGCTTATCAACCGACTGACTTACATCTTATTGTCTTCATATTGAAATCGTATACACTTCGCGCTTCCACGCTCACATTTAGACTTTGTATACAGTTTTTATTCCTTATACTCCCACTCACGGTAACCATCCTTCATACAACTTACACATAAATAGCTACACAAACTTTACTCATTACGCATATCAAAGCAATCGTCTTACAAACTTCCTTATCAACCCTTTCTCCACTATCAAGGAACGCTATAAGCCCGCAAAAGCTTCCTTACCACACACATCCTCTCGGCAAACATCATCCAGCTCTCATCTTTTCCGGAGAACCCACGATAGTCCCCACCTTTTTCTTCCCTCCTCCTTGTCCCGTATTTCCGGTCGGTTGCCTGCTCGCCCGTCCACGGTCGGCTTCCTCCGAAGAATACGACGACTAGCCTTCTGCTTCCTCGCACTCGACACGTGCGGTCGCGGCCAAAATCACCATCGCAGCCAGGGCTGCACGAGCCGCGCGTGCGAGGGCCGTTCCCGTGGCCTAGATGTGTATATACAGTACGTGGGGCTACGATGATGATTTCACGGTTCTGTGTGGTGAATGAAAAAATGCAGCGCGCGTGCGAGGTGTTTATCGAGACACCTCGAAAAATTCCGCGCGGTAGGGGGATCGTTAGAGTGTTTAGAATTCCAAAGAGGTGTTCGTGCTTTTTGTTCGAGCATTTTCATTGGTATTCAGAGAGCGTAATAGAGCTGTTTGCACTTTTTTAAACGAATTATTGGTCTTTAATTCGATGATCAACAGAGGTATTTGTGTTGCGAAGAGGTGAATTTGTTTGAAAGCGTAATTTAACTGGCTTAATGCCTTGTCTTGTTCAAATTAATTTTATCGTTGTGCGTATGTAAGCTGCTGTTTAAGTTTTAAGCGAAGAGCATGAAATAATTAACATCTTTATTGGTAAGTTCTGTACAAGGCGATGCTAATCTACGGTGAAATAAGAGCCGCGCGTATACAAGAAGAGAACAACGTTAGCCATTAAGATAACGGTAACAGCCTTTTGCATTCTAGCGTTTCATATAATATATTGTAATTACCAAGCGGAACGAAATTTTCCTACAATAAAACCTTATAAAATTTATTGGCGCTTTTTTAATATGATAAATAACTTTTTGAAGCGTATAAAGATAAATAAATTCAGGAAATAAAATCAATATCGGAGCCCCACTTTATACCGTGAATATCAAATATCAGTAATCAAATAATGCGTTACTTTATATGCATTGATTGACATTTTAATGAAACAAAAATGAACATTATAAAAATAAAGTTTATATGAATATTGGAACAAAAATGTATTATTAAACTATTCGATTTCTTCAAACAATTCAATAATGTGCTTCAAAGTTATTCTGATAGGGGATTGGTCACAAAATACAACTTGCAACAATTCTAAATAAATTATAAGAATAAGCAACAAGTTTTATTTCCTAAGAAATCATAATATTTACCTCCTTCCTAAATCTGTGGATAAAGTTACCTTACATCAAAACTAATGGCACAACATTCATATCGAATTTCCACCACGATTACCCCTATTTCCACTCATACCACTACCATCCCCAAACTTTCAACTTCCCCGACGGAACTTCGTAAAAAACGCACCCCTACTACAAGACCCCGCGACGTCACCTAATTAAATCAATCACTTGGAACCGAGTAGCTGCTCTTCCACCGTTGGCAACCGGCGGCCGTGCCTCAAACGTAACAGACAATAGTTAGGGCGGGCCCGCACTAACAAGGTTAAACCGCGATGTGTATCGCTAAGTACTTGGGAGATGCTGCGAGCTCGGAGTATGCATGCACGCGCTCGGGCGTATAGTAGTACACACACAGGCAGAATTATACGAGCGATGCATTACTCCACGCGCCGATATATATCGGTATGCGAACTGCTATGTCTTTCCCGGCGAGCAACCCTGCAGTCTCTCGGTATATGTTATATCACGATGTATACGGCAGAAGTTCGTGACGTGGAATATGTTATATTTCGAGCGCGTGCCTGTACATTTGTTTATCGTGGATTATTCACGTGGATTGCGCTCGTCGCACGATGTCTTATCGGTATAAGGACCATATTTGTATAACGTTCTTATTGAGCTGCGTCTAAGCGGTAGATTCGAGGAAAATTAATTCCCGCTTCAACGGCTACTATGTTGGATCGTCCAATGGCGAATGGAAATCACGTTAAGATGCTGCTCGAGGATTACGTAAGCGTGTTTGCTGTGGTGCGCGCCGCTGGGGTAGGTTCGCGAAATGTGGTAGCCGCCGAAGCTTACGTAAGATTTGTATAGAAATGCGTTACGAATACGAATGAGGAGGGATTCCAAAGGCAGTAAGTATTCATTTTTCCAATTGATATATGTTTAGTTCGATATCGGTATGCGGTATTAGCATTTACTTAAGATTGAGGAAAAGTCGTTTGTAAAATGATTATATTGAGAGTTTTTCGAACGTTTTCTCGAATGTATATTGTCTGACTATACTCGGTCGTCGTCTACTTTTACACTCTTTTCCCAATGAAAGTGTTGTTGTAAAGTGCTATTGACAAGTATTCTACATCCATTCTACCTGTTGGTATATATATAAAATCAGATTTCACAACGTTGACTATTTCTTTCTTCTATTTATGACCTGTTTTGTACTCACAGAATCCACGGACATCCAAAAAGCTCAGGACTTGCGAACGAATATATACTTCGAAACCACACTGACAAAAATGCGTAACCTGTTCTCTTTCTCTCTTACCGTTTCCACACACTCATCCTCCGACAAGCTTCTTATCAATTAACACTCCACTACCTTCCCCAGGCCCTACAAAACACAGCATCGCCGCCGCAGCCCTGCAAAGCCGATGCTTCTATACACCTTAGGGACGCCGCAAGCCGAATGCAAAGCAGAGACCTGAGCGCAGTGTGTATACAGGAAAGCTTATTAGCGCATTATGCACTACCAGGACTAATATAACGAGAACAAAGGCTATACGTACGCTGCTGTACGTTGAGAATCCGATATTTTCCGAGCAGGGAGAGGATTCCCCTGGCTTAATACGCCGCTGCTTCGGCCTTCGGCTTGCATTTCGAAATTCCCATCGCTTCAAGGCCGCTCTTTCTCGTGAATCCCGGTAATTGCGTCGCGCGCCGGGATCCTGTTTTCTTTTTGGGGGAGGGAAGTGTACGCGCGCGTGTGTATATATAGGGATTCCTTAATTATTCATGCGATGCGTAATTCCGTGAGGAGGAGGATGGTAGAGGCGCCGGAGAGTCATTGGTAGTCCAGGCGAGCGGTGAATTTTAATTAAACGTGGAATCGCAGTTTATTGCGAGAGCGGGCTGTGGAAATATGAAAAATTTTTGCAAGCGCGCCGCTGTTTACGGCGCCATGCGCACGCGCGCGGAGGTGTACGCGAGTTGCGCTAAGAAAATTTAATGGGGAACAATTAAATTAATTTAGTGAGTCGTCGGGTAGGCAGCGCACGCGTGCAAGCAGCTTTTTATATGAATATGACGATTATCTCGTTATGAGTTTTTGTAGTTTATGTAGTGCTACGTGTTATGTTTTTTACTTAAAATTTCATTAATTTTAAGGCTGGACGATATAGCAAGATTAATTTTGATATTGTATTGTCTTGCCTCAATATTCAAGACAATAATCGAGACAATATTTATTTACAGTTTTCGATACAATATCAAGATTGTGGTGTCAAAAATGTTAAGAATCTTGTCTGTTTATTGAAAATAACTTGAGATTTTCTAATTGTAATAATTTATCGAAATAATCAATAAATAATTAAATAAAAACAATTATTTAACTCTCTCACAAAGACGTCTTTATTAACTCAATAAACTTCGGTAGTTGATGACTCCTATATCCCCTCAGGCCGGCTTACTTAGGTACGTGAGGCAACGGGGAGAGGGTGCGCCGCCTAGCGGCGGCGTGCGAACTAAACACTGGCCCTCGCACTGGCCGGTGGCGCATATATGGCGGGAAAAATCAAATTTCATTTATTTATACTTGTGCCGAAACTTTATTGTTTTTATATTCAACCTAATGTATTTGTAACTTGAAAGTTTCTTAAATTTAAGAATATTTTTAACAGTAAATCATTTAAAAAGGTCTGAAACTCTTCTACTACGTGAACCTCACGTGTCGCGACTATTTAGGTTCAAGACTTTTTCATAT
>UXGD01001916.1:0-30026 GCA_900474315.1 Torymus auratus
GTATTTTCGGCCTCACTAGACAAAAAAATCGTATACTAATCATGGGAGCAAATAAAGAATGCCTCAGATCGCATGTTTATCAATTTACATGTGATCTAGGACATTCTTTGCTTTTGCTCTCTAGGTGTATAATACCCTATTAACTAAAAATATATTTATAAAAAAAATCATTAAACTTTGTTGATAAATATAAAAAATATTATAAATACTATAGTGGACACTAATGGATACCTATTAGCCCTCGTATTGGCGATTTCTTACGGATAAGTTCAACATTTTTGCCACGTGTTTCAGGCACAGCGCTCGATTTCGCCTAAATTCGGTTCACTCAATATTTATAAACTACTTATCGCGCGGGGCCGCTGACTTTTCCCACAAATTTTGTACATAATAAATCAGCTATGTGTAGCACTCGCGCTCGCGCAGCCAACTCGGTTCGTGCGCGAGTCAAGGTCGAATTTCTCAATAGCCGCGGGTACCATCTAAATTCTAAATCAAACATTCGCCTTTTCTATTAATAACCGCATTTACTTAATATAACGCGGAAACCGTATTCTTAGCTGTCTTCATCTCTATCTCCCTTCCACTCGCCGCGCCGTCTTTGCCACATATCGCGCGGGCGACGCGAAACTCGAAACAATCCCGTCGTTCTCTCTCGCTAACCTGAAAGAAAAACAACGCCGCCGAACACGCGCACGTCCGAGCCTACATAACACGCAAAGCTGACACTTTTGGCCAGCTTTAATTGAATCCACAAGAGCTGCAGCAGCGCAGTGAAAAAAAAATGAAAGCGAACGAGCAAACATCCTCGACCCGAGTTCATTTGGGCCCCCCGGCTAAAAACGAGTAAATTCTATTAATAACCTCCCGTAGGAACGAATAAAGGCCACTCGACGTATTTTTAAATCCGCCTACGCTTATATATAGGTAGGCATATACCCAAGCGGAACGTATATATTTGATCGTTTCATTCGCTTCGTACGGCAAACTTCCGTGCAATATAAGTAATATTGCACTTTGAGAATACGATTTATAAACGAATTCCCGCCGAGTTTGGACTCTTCGGTGCGAATATTGCGAGCAGTGAATACGCTATATAGTTATATCCATTCAGGATCAATAGACAATTTTTACTGAAAAATGTTATTTGCGAAAATTATTTACTCTTGACATTTCGAAAATACTGCTATACTATAGGTATAAGGCATAAAAAAGTAATAATTGAAAAACTCTCAAGTGAAATTTCATTTTAATCACTGTAAAATTCCACTTTATATCAGAAAGAGCGAAATCCACAATATACGAATACATTAAGCAACGAGTCTAGAAATAATTTTGTTGATGCGGCATTATTTCCTGACAATATTCAAACGATAAATCTTTGAATCATTTCAAGACAAACAGTTGTTTTGAATGACCTACATTCTGTTTTTGAAACTATATTGTTTTCTAAAATTTCATTGTCACTGACACAATTAGGCAGTCGAAACAAAAATCAACTCTTTTGAAAATACAATTTATTTATTTCGAACATCAGTATAAGAAGCAACATGCAATACACGTGCGAAACATGTCATATAAAAAAGCTAGTATCTAGGCTAACGGAAAAGCCACGATATATATAATGGCCATGCAAAGTGTTGCGAGGTTAGGTTCGCAAGCGCGCGCACGTGTCCATCAGATAAACCGCACTGTCGCGCCAAGCACAAGCGCGCGCAGTCCTTTCAATCCCCATATCACTCCTATTTCTATAAGCTGAAAATTCATTCTCTACTCGTCTATTTGCATATACTTTACGCGCGCGGTTGCACGTGTGTGAAAGAGAAGACGCTCCGCGCGGTTATACGAATACTCGCGCGTCCGCGGAAAATCACCGTCGCACGTAGTACTGTTTCTGCGGCTAGGGGGTTAATCGGAATCGTCTGGCGCTTTTTTACTCTAACTACTTATTTGACGGCCATCCGTCGAGATGAAGAGAGGAAGAAGATAATTTCGCGCGATACGTGTCTACGAATTGTATATCTATATAGTCTCGTGTATAATATAGACATTTCGAAGGCATCATTGCAGTATTGTTAGACTTGAAATCTATAAATGGCATATCGGATTATGTAATATTTTGAAAGTTTTATCCCAATGTTGAAGCTTTGTTTTGTTTACGCGAAACAAGTAGACATTCTTGGCACAAGCTCAGCAGGCTTTGTCGGCGTTATTACTACTGCACGATTTTGCGCTGAAAATTTCCATCCCGTAGTTTTGCGAAAAATTCGCTGTTAACAGCCCAGCGCGCGACGTTGTTGCTGCAGCGGACTTATCTCCGGAGGAGTGATTTACGAGTACGTTATTACGCAGAAAGAGAATGTAGTTATTTCGTTGAACTTCTTTTTTACATAAATAAACAGATTGCCCGCACGTGTGTGGGCTGAAGTTTCGCAAAATTATTTGCACTGAAAACAAATGTTGAATAAGCTATGCGATTCGGCTTAGACGAGCTTGGTAAAGAATAATATTATGATTAGAAACTGAAAACAAAATAAGAGTGTGAAAATAGTTTATCAAACTTGACTTTGTACTGAAGTATTTATCGCGAGTCTATTTTTGTATTAGCCAGTATTGTTATAACAGCGTTGAAATTAAGTGACATGTTTGCTTCGATGCGTAAATTAAATGTCTACTAATATGAAAATGACGTTCTCTTTGCTATTTTTAAATATCAAATTGATAGTAAAATTTTATAAATTTAAAATTTCATTTATACTCTTTACTCATGCGATATAATAATTTTCTTAGATAACTTATGAAAACTGTAAGGAAACAAGGTATACATTATTAACGACGGAATTCAATTACATTGCCTTATTATAGTATAGCTATCGTGTATATTATTATCAGAATATTGTACAACACTGATTCTATTACGCTTTCATTTTTATTCATAAAATATTCCAATAAAAGTATTTACATTTCATATATATTTGAGTACAATAAAAATGTTTTCAATCGCAGTTATACGATACATAGTAATTATTTTGATATTACAAGTATGTCGCGACGTTGCTACATATTATATAGTAATTTTTAAAGTGCGCAACACTGCAATTTCATCGAGAAAGCAAAGAGTTCACCATAACGCCACCTCTCCCGAAATAATCCTCGCATCCGCACTTTCGACCATTATTCAAGCTCTCGTGCGGACGCGCGCTGCAGTTTCCTTCGTCCGACTAAAACTAGACGTATTTCCACGAAAGGAAACGCCGCGCGTGCAACCAAAAAAAAAAGAACTTTCGCGTCCGCGGATATAAAACGCACGCGCCGCCGCGCGCTCTCGCACACCTTTGAAACGGTCTATTATTAGACTCGAAACTGTTGCGGCTCTCTCACTTGCGTATATATACCTATAGTGAGTTTTATGCGACGGACGGCGAGAATTACGATTTCACGATGTAAGAGGCTCGCGCGAGCGAGCGAGCGCGAAAGAGAAGGAGAGGAAAAAAGGAGTCGCGCGCGTCCGCCAGGTGGCTCGGACGAAAATAACTCGGGGAGCTCGGCTCGCTCGCAGGAAGATATTGCAGCACTTTGAGGCGATAAGAGCGAGCGAGAGAGGCCGCCGAGCCGAGAGCGTGCAAGTCTCTGTGTGTGTATTATATGTGTGAGAGAGCGCGATGGCAGTGGTGGCAGCGGCGACTACCTGTTGATCGTACCGCGGCTACGCCGGCACTCGGTGAATGTCGATGCCGGGGAGAATGTCGCGCGTATACTGCCTTCTGCGCAGACGCCGTGCAGGTCCGAGTTCAGGTTGTCGTGCGTGCATTGCTGCGACTATAATACGCGATTCGAATATAACTAATATAGCTGCGTGGGGAGCATTTTGCACAAGCTCGAGGCAATTTGGGGACTGAGTTTTACATTCAAAGTTTTCTTGAGGTTAATAATAAGTTCTAATAAAACACTAATGTACGGGTTATAAAAACGCTATTTGAATTACAGATGCTGTCTGAAAAATCGTGTACTTAATTTTATTGCCTTAGATTTAGGTATGTTAGACACACATATTACACAGAGTTTCCTATACGCTCTGAATAACCGTACCAAACCAAACGGACTTGGTAAAAAGTCATCGCATTCTCTTTATAGGTTGCTGTGTTTTTATCGTCCATTAATGAAAAATTATTCCTAAACAGACAATTTACGACTGGATATCGTGCGATCGTGGTAACGCGTACAAAATAAATTTACGTCATAATGTATTGAAACTCGTAAAAGCATGTACTTTTTTTTCAAGCTTGTCGCATATTTTCAATCTACTAGGTAAACAGTACGAAAATCACGTATGCTTATACTGGCACAAACATTACTATTTCTGTACCACGACAATCGTGTAAATTACGGCGTCGAGTGTACGGCCGCGCGTTAATTAAAGCATTTAGTGACGTATAACATGCGGCTTTTTACACACACACATACACAGAAAGGCGCGGAAAACATTTGTCCCCGGCGCGCGTTTTCAATTTTTATTCCATGCTGCGTATTTATTGTGTACGAGTATTTGCATGCTTACGACGTTGCTGTCTATATACGCCGCTTATATTGTATCATTATGTAAACACCACGAAAACCCGACGACGAGAATATATTTTTATCACGCCTCGCGTCTAGTTCAATTTAAAACACTTTCAATTATGTAAATCTTTGATGACTTTTTGCCGCGTCTGCTATATACGTAACGCTCGCATATAGTGACTTATAGTGCGAGGAAAGGCGTATATCTATATATATACCGAAAAATATCGACGAAAGTGAGAAACCGAAAATTTCAATACATTATTAAGCGTTTTGAATACAGCTTAAAGCTTGTAATTTTCCGAAGAGCAGTTGAGATAGATTTGAAGGACTTTGAAATTAACGATGTTGTTATATTTAGATTAATTTTTTATCGCAATGCTTCTCGAGCATACATACAGCAGAGTCAAATGTAAAAGAATTATCTTATATTGACCTGTTTGCAACCTTTGTATTTACTTTAAACATTATCTTCTTTACATAACTGTATAATTACGTTGCCGGAACAAAACAAAGTTTAATTATCGCTTCGTTAAAAAAACTATGAAATTACGTTATAATTGAAAGTTACAATGGCTGACGTTTAGCGACGAAAACATATACTTTGTAACAGTACGAAATTACGCTTAAAGAGGGGGTTTTATCGTGAAAAAGATTTTAAAACATTGAAAAATTACATCTTGCGTGCGCGCTCATTGTGAGAATGAGATTGAAGATCTTTATTATCGCATAGTAGTTTATAAGTATTATTACGTACATTATTTACTTTTAGCGTAACATATTTTCCGCATTCTTTTGAATAATATTTTTTTAAAGCCACTCAGCAGCGCGGCTTAACGACCTCATTGCATGTACTCGAGTGTGGCAACACCCACTTGGATCATATCGAAAACTATAAACACAAAACTCGCAAGTGGAGGATATCAAAAGTCACCGCACCAGCTGCTATTATCATTTGCGGAAAATCCCAGTAACAATTAGGCCTCGAGGGTTTCTTTCGTATGAGCAACAAGCCGGAGCAGGAATATAATAATTTCTAATGCAGTACTTTTAATTATCAAATTTTTACGTACAATATTATATTATGTAGATTCATTGGCAGATATAAGTGCATATAGGAATGAATAAATTTTTCAACGCACGTATAGACTGTATAATCAAGAATTATCATTTCATCGTACGATTTTCACGTCGAAAATATAATAAAGACTTTTCCATATCGCTCGTATATGATCAGCAGGCTATGTGCAAAGCCGTGAATTATTAAAACTACTTTTTACAACACACGAGATCGTTGAAATTTTCCAAACGACACTCGGAAATGTCTATTTTTGTGCTTTTAATTTTTACAATAAGCGCGCACTCGAGAGATAAGCAGATACCTTATCGATTGTATAACCATACGTCAGCCAGTATGTAATCATACAAAAGCTACGCCACACGTGACATAACAGCGCGAACATTCATTTCAGCTCGGGATATAAGCCCGCGTGATAATGGCGCATCACAGTCTCTCTCAATTTGTATTCATACGAAATCACGCGCACGCACGTTCCCGAAAAAGAAGCCTCATGCTGCAGCGATAAAACAAAAAGCTCCTCCCCAAACTCCAACTCCGATAAATGCGAAAAATCAAGACCTATATAATACTACGTGCAGCGCACCGTCAACGAGCAAATTAATCGGGGCTGAAAATTCGCGCGATAATAATGACCGGCAGTATGCGCGCCTTCCTCAAACCCACCATTTGCAAAAACGACGATGCTCGCGTGCTCGCGGATTGCAACGCCGCTCGCTGCTGCTGCCAGCGTGTCTGGCAGAGTCGGAGCGTAATAGCGGGGCACTCGCGAGTGAAACCGGACTCGCGCGAGTCCACCCGACAGAGAGAGAGGAGAGCGAACGGCCCCGCAGCTCGCTCATGCTGCATGCGCACTGTACGTAGGTATATATATAAGTGTAAGTACGCGCGCGAGTGGGATAAGAGAGGAGAATATTGCAATGGGAGTGAGAGGGAGAGAGAGGAGCTATCCGCGTTATACGCGCTCTCGCGGAAAACCGCGAGCAGGAATTCCGATGCGCG
The DNA here is from genome assembly GCA_900474315.1 of Torymus auratus. Classification (NCBI taxonomy): domain Eukaryota; kingdom Metazoa; phylum Arthropoda; class Insecta; order Hymenoptera; family Torymidae; genus Torymus; species Torymus auratus. Next base: position 6,641 of record UXGD01001916.1, read on the forward strand.
CGGAGCGCGAACGCGGCGACATTCAATTAGCACGTTCAAGGAGTTTCGATATACACCCGATGTCGAGGCTATATCGAACGACTTTTAAAGACGAATTTTGCAGTGGGTCAGAATTTTTTTTGGGTCCCATATTTGGTCGCCATGAATATTAATACGTACGAAATTGTACGGTTATAATAATATAAACAAATTAATAAAAATGAATAAATATATGTGAAATATATCTCAGAATCGAATGGGCCTTTCGTGTCTTTTTTAATCATAGAAACTGTAACATTTTTGTAAGAATGCAATCTGCACAGATATCATGTTTTTATTTTGAGATAAATGGATTTTTGAAACATATACTTTGAGAATGTACTATCATCAGCTGATATTGAAGGGTTTACCGATTTGGTCCGTCAAATGATGTAAATGAAATAATTGAAACTTCTGGAGCATGACCTTTAATATTTGCATCACCTAACTTTTGTTTATTTTGGTGAGATTTAGAAAAACATATTCCTTGAAAGCTACAAACGTAGTAGAAAATATAGGACACAAATGTTTACGAGGTTGTCAAATAGAGACTTTAATTTTTCCGCGTCTGTAACTTATGAGCTAACAGTCGCGTGTATCGAAATTCCTTTTCTAATTTACTGAAAATAATATTTATATTCAATCCTTTAATAATAGTGTTACAATAGTCACTAAAATCCCTTGCCAAATCTAATAATACTTATATACAATTATATATTACTAAAACGTAAAATTAAAATTATTAACGTGTAATGAAAGAATTAACCGTATCCCGCTATCATATACCAACGCTTTTTTTTAATTCGCTCGCACAGCAGCTCATTAATCTGCATCGAACGTCAGATTACAAGTGCAACGATATAAAAATCGACTGCCTCATTCAGAGAGCGAGCAGAGGAAAACTTTAGCGACCAGCAAGCCAATCTTTCATTCCAAATATAAATGTCAAAGCAGATAACAAGCGCAAAAACGCTACATTCGACCGGAGGAGTTTGTTTTGCAGTGCTGTCTCTGTCTTTCCCTCCCCTATGTCCCTCTCTCTCTCACTCACTCACTGAAAAAAAGAAAATCGAAAAAGTGAGAAATTTATGCGATGACGTCAAAGGTGCGCGTTCGTTATATCTCAACCAATTGCGCTAACGGCCAGCAGCAGTGAAAAACAAAAACTCCTCTTGTATCGGCGCACTTATATATATAAATTGCAGCATTTATATATAACTCTGGCTATAAATATATACATACGCGCGCTGGCTCTCTCGTGCATTCATTCCGCGCGTGCGTCCACTCCTTTCTTTTTTCATAATTAAATCTCAAATGATTTATTAAATAAACAAGCGCGCGCGCAGAGTCTCTCACGTTCGAAAATAGTCCTCTCCCGTGATTAGGACTGGCGGCGTTGATTTTTTTTTCTTCTCCTCCGCCTCGTCGCGTTTCATCGACGCATGAGCGCGGAGAGCGAGATTCGAAACGGGTTTGCGTCGTCGCGCGCTCTTTGAAAAATGTTAATGCGCGCGTGTGTTCGATCGCGGGACACTGAAATAATTACAGGGCAGTGAGTCATATCTCGAGCGGGGATTACGAAAAGCGCGCCTACCTATATATATACCTGCGCACGCGTCTCTTGTGTATCTTTATTTTTCGCCTCGGCTTTATTTTAGGATCTCTATACCGACGCTCGACGACAGGTTTCTCATCGCAGTTATATTACGCGCGCGCTATATATGTGTTTATGTACGTTTCTATACGCGCCACTTGTTTCACGCATGCGGACTGTACATATCCTCTGCAGCAAAGTCCAATTGACACCTCGGATATATATTTTTAGGCGCGCGAGATGAATATGAATTGAGTTATATCGGCGAATAATTAGAATATCAGCGCATGCGCGCGCGCGCGGCTTGCTTTACATAATTAGATGATTTGAATGCGCGTGGGGACACGAAAATGCACACGTGTATGTATATATATATTTGCCATGTGCATTGTACGATTATTCGCTTGCAGTAATTATGCCTATTACCACCGCTAAGGCAAATAACACGTGCGCGCGCTACATAAAATTGCGCAACTCGTGCGTTATTTATAATGTATTACACGACGATATACTGCATATATGCATTTTCTTAAATTGAACTTGCGCGTCGCAAAGAAAGCTAATGTTTTTTAGTGCGAGTATAAAAATAACGTTGATCGTACAAATTTGAAAAACATCTGTATGCAATATCGTCCTTTGGCATTACATAATTGAACAAGAAAGGGCACAAATTATCGCGCGAAGCCGTCGCCGATGAAGCACAGAAATGCTGGCGTATATACATACATGTAATCTTGATATTTATAAACTCCTCCCCCTACTCTCTGTATTTTCGTTCTCCTCGCTATATCTCGATGCGATTGTCGGCATAGTCTCTCACAATTCGTGGGGATGCGATGCGCGGGGGTCCGATGAAAATGCTGCTGCTGCTGCTACTACTGCGACGCAGTTGATGTATATAATACACGTACGCACGCGGAAACCTAATGATGTCACACTCGCGCAAACGACGATTTCTCGGCTTTTCTCTCGCTGCCGCGCGGCAAGAAGAAATAGTGTGCACGCGAATCGCACGCAGCTGTGATGTAATCCTAGTGGCAATAGCGTCGATATTTCGGTGTATTTTAAGCGCTTCGTAATTGGACGTCGTTGTGAATTCTCATGACCGATTGTTATTGACATTCGATGCTGCCTGTCTGTTTATAAATATATCTAACGATAGAGATGAATAATAATTCGCGGCAAGCGTACGTCGGGCGGTTTTTATTTTGGCGAAAAACAAGGACGGTTAAAAAGTTGCAGTTTACAATTATATACAAGGCGATTAGGTAGCTTTTTGTGATGGCTATTATTCAGTCAGAAAACCGCGTGGCAGTAATTAGCATTACCTAACTTTAACGATAAGTATCTCAGTAATTAACGAACGGTGTTTCTGCAATTTGTACGATTGTATCGTTCCTTAATGGTACTTAATATTATCTTCCGTCAGGTTGTGTATAGGCTTTCTCCCCGGCTTATCTATCTCGCCTTGTATACATTTCACTTCGAATAAAATCTCATCTCTATAGAGAGTTATATATCTTTACTTGTAATTTCAAAAGAATATATAATATGTACACTCTTACATCATTGGACTGTGAACTAATACCTTTTAAATGTATCTCTCCAACAGGTGGTTGTTTGTAGTTGACACCGAAGCAGCCGCGACGAAGCCTGGCCGTCGGCAGCATGCTAGAGAAATAGCCCACACGGAGTTGCGATCTTCCTGCTGAAGTTAGCCTGCCATGTTGTTTAGGTAAGCAAAGCCTGTGACATTTCCTCCCTGTGGCGATTACAAAGAGTCGCGCGCGTAATTCAAGAGCGAGCTTTCAGATTGAGTTTCCTCCCGCGTAGGGAGATAGAGGGCGGTGAAATCAATGATGAGCGATGTGCCGCACGTGTATCTCGCACGCACGTGGTTGTTTGTAATATACGTTGACAATCTGTATCGGTCTCGCGACAAGTTGCGCAAAAAAATAACCGCTATCTATTACATTGTCTAAATATAGTACCGCGCGGTTATCGATGTTATTTGCACGTTTGCACGATATTTTTCCCACAACTGAATATGTGCGCGCTACCTAATTTGAATTTATTTTTAAATTAATGAATTGTAGACTCGTCAATTTTTAGAAAAAAACCAATTTGTTTGTTTTTTCGGTGGTGTACGCGTGTACAAAATCGTAAATTACACTGAAACTTTATATTTAAAACGATAAGAGAACAATATTCTGCTTTTATTTGATAATTATTTACCAATTCCAAGCTAACTTTTACATTTATATTTAACAACATTGATATTTCAACTATACTATAGTAATAAATTTAAGTACATTGTCTTATTCTTAGATATTGATTTTTATTGAATATGATTCCTTCTTGATTAACATAATATTAACTATAAAATATCGCTAATTTTCTAACAGTATTGTGTCAAATACAAATCGTTTGGCAAAAAAATCCACCAAGTTTCAAGCGTGATCATTCGAGAGCACCAAAGTTGCAAAACGACGCGAGGCAACGAGAGCTTAAAATAACTCGATAATGGAAGCTGAGTTTGCCGAAAAAATTCAGAGCTCTCGGTGGTAATTGCCCGGAGTTATACACTTATACAGCGCACGCGCAGCCTTCTCTTATCAATCACGCGGCAGCGCCACCGCGCGACGTCATCTCGCGCTTCGCTAATCTTCTCTCTCTTTCTCGCTCTTTCTCTCCTCTTCCAAGCAGAAAAACAGAAACACGGAGCTCTAGCAGCTAAAAACGCGCAAGGCAAAGAGGCTAATAGTTTCCCCAACCAGCGCGCAATTAGCGACGAAAGATTTCCTATTCAATATTCTATCCGTGCTCTCTTATCTGCCACTGCTATTTCAAAGTTCAACTTTTACGGGAGTGCTTTTTTTTCTTTCGCTTATACGCCGTTGTAGCGAAAATTTCTTACGTAACTGCAGTCGAGCAACTACGGTAAAAATAGTTCCACAGAGTTGGAAGTTGGTGTAGTATAGCGAAGTTCGCGTATATTGTCAATTGCATAAAATCGTGAGAGTTAAATTTTATCGCCTTGAAAAGCACGAGGAAAAAATGCGCTTGTTTTTCTTTCGCCGCGCGGTTATCAGGGAGTGTGGTATTCGATTTTATTACTTTCGCGACAAACAAAATATGCAAAAACACATTGATGCCCCCAATTAGTCAGGCGTTACAGACTTTAATAAGATACGTATACGTCTCATATCTTGTAATTAAAAAAAAAAAACTGTTTTACTGAATCAACATGAAGATTTCTCCAAGATTATGGTATATCATTTTAATTTCGTACATCATTAAAGATGCTGACAAAACTCGTTTCACGAAGTAAAAAGGGTATTGATCTTTTTCACACTGATGAAATTGTAAATCGTAGATTATTCACATAAATAATCTTAGAGCATGTGAATACAAATTTAAAAATTGCCTTGTCCGTCTGGAAGTTTTTGTTTTAATCGCCGATAAAAAATCTCAAATAACACTATTATTCGTACTCAAGAAATAACGCAATATAACGAGGTCAAATCAATTAATAAACTTTTTCTTTTATTCTCGTTACTTCGCTCCACATAAAGTTACACACAAGACAAATATAAAATATCAAGAACGAACCAAATTCCGTTACCAAAACTCACTGCCACCCCGAGAAATGTTCGCTGTGATCTTCCGCTCGACAAAAGAGAACGCAAACTCGCGCGTGCATGCAAACCAGTCTCTCCGACGCGCATCGCTCCTATACACATTAATAGTCTAGTTCTCTCTTTCTCTTTCGCTCTCTTCGCTCGCCCGCTCGCTCCGTACAGATATTATATAATAAATACGCGTTTATCGCGGCAGCGTATTATTTTAATACGTTATCGCGGCCCGCGTCCGCCATGGGAACGCAAACACGCTCTCGCTCTCCCGTTGTAATCAGCTGCTGCTGCTGGTCACTTCTGCGCGTACGAGCGAGGGAGCGAAAGGAGTGCACTGCGGATAGTACAGTGCCGTTCGCGCAAGCAAGAGAGACAGACAGAGAGGGAGGAGAGAGCTGCAAAGATTACGTTTATTAAAAGTGAGCCATAGAGAGAGACACGCACGCGCGAGTCGCCAGCTTTGCTGCTGCTGCTTATGCTGTTCTCCCGATACACAAAGAGTATACGTGTATATGTTTGGTTATGTGGACGTGCGAAGATGTGGCGTAGGTATAGATATAGGGTACCTCTGCTGCAAAGAGATGCAGCTAATAGACGCGGAAACGTGCTCTAAATTTGTCTGGGAACGCTCATAGTTTTACTGGCGCCATCTTGATGTTTGGCATAATTTATTATTATCTCTCTGTAGGTTTATTTATGTTTTATAGTTTTAATATTATTTTCCTCGTTCTTTGTTTATTGCCGTTCGGTAATTAAAGTTATCTTTGTAATTTTTGGAATGAATTACTTATTGCTACTTCAGTAAATAATTGGTATACCAATTATTTACTGAAGTATATAATTAAAAGTTCTTACATGTCTTTAATGGATTTATTGATTAATATATTTACTGCAAAGGTCAAATTTTAGAAAACTGATAACGTTTTCTTTTGTTTTTAGCCTAACAATAGTTTCTCTGAATATACAATATAAAATATGAATCCTGATGATACAAAAAATGTGCAACCAGGTTAGGTTAGAAAACTGGGTCTGCGTGATATATCTTTTCTCTTCACGTTTTCAACCGGTAAAGAGAATTAATATCAGAAAAAACGAAAAATTTTTTAATAACCAAGTGACCTTATAATTTGAGACATAAGTATCGAATTAGCCAACTTGTACATCCTATATCATTTTGAAAATTCACCCTGTATCGCGCTTTTTTGCCTCAAAACCAGATAAGTAAAATATCGCGTGATAGAATAAAAAGTCCGCGCTTTTACGCAAATCCATCATAGTATCATTACAACCACGCAACTACATTAAAAAACTTGTGAACGATACTACTGCGCGCGTCGCAGTGAAACTTAGTCGCCCTATAGCTATACAACGCAGGCATATTCCAAACGGATACGGCGTGAATTCGTCACGCCGTATAAGCGCTATAAAATCTCACAATTGAACAACGCAAATTTATAGTGACATTAAGCATCGAAAAGGCACGCATGAGCCTTTATTAAGTGCACACTTGTGGGAGCATTAAAATTTTTCTATATAATTCTACACTTCCAACTGGTTTCTCCCTCCCCGTCCCGCATGCTGGCCTTTTCCTCCGCCGTGCCGCCGCATAATTTATCCTTGTTTGCCTCAACACTCGCGCGTTCAAGAGAGCAAAGATTTTCGAAGGCGTCTCGTCTGACGACTATTTGTAACGCGCAGGCAACTGCCTCTCCACATATGAAGTATACGCCGATAATATGAAGTACAGACTCACCCCGACTTCGTGAATCTCAATTCGCTCTCCTCTCTACCTGCCAATGAATTATTCCAGACGATTGCTGATTCCAACCGCGGATAAAGAGTGTGTGTAAATCGAAAAGAGACGGAAAATCGACGCGCGCGTGCAGTTTAATGGGATCCCAAGAACTTCGCTGCCGTTGAATCATTCAGGGAGTCGTGTATTTTTGTTTTCACCGAGATACGGACATTTTGTATTTGCTCTCCGGCCCCGCCGCATATCCTGCGCGAAGTAAAGCCGCTTTTATCGAAAAAAATAAAAGTTACCCAGACATCCTGGAATAAAATCGAAGCGGAGCACGCGTTGTAAAAAGATCCGCGAATTTTTCCGTCATCCGAGAACGGCCACATATAGGTTCTCTTTTTCTTCGCAATTCATAAAAATGAAAGCAGCACATTATCGCGGAAACATTAGCCGTTAAAAATGAAAAGGAAGCGTAATTCTCCCCCCTTAAGACGTAATCATACGTATTACACTCGAGATTGCCGCTCGCGCGCGTTCACTTTTATCCTCGTAGACGTATACACATCCCAGCAGCAGCAGCAGCGCTCGAAAAGAAGAACAAACTGCCGCTGCTGCACACGCGTTAACGGCGAATAAAGCCACAGCGAGGTAGACGCGCAACAGCAGCAGCTCCACCTAATTTTCCAATTTCCCCGTAAAGGGAACGCGATATCACTCCCCGCTCCCGATGAAGAGGTAACTGCCGCGCGCGTACGCCGGTTTTTACGGCCGCTAACTCGACGCATCCTTCGACGTAGACGACGCGCAGGCTACTGCGCCCGCGAGAAAATATAGCGCGCGTACACACACGTGCCGCAACGTGCAATTATCTCCGCGAGAGCGGCACATCGCGCTGCAAAGAGCGTAATGACGGCTGCTGGAGGCTCGATGCGCGCGACTCGTCCTTCTCTAATGACTGCTACATATACTAGTATGTAGCTGCCCCGAGAGAGAACCGCGTCACGCGCTATACTCCTACTATTACGCGGTGCGATTAGGACGGCGTGTATAAATAATCGAGAGAGTGCAGGCTGATCTGCGCTTCTTCGAGTTTTTTCATATAGACTACTGCTGATGTTGCTGCTTCCGTGTGCGTTGGTTTCGTTGAGCGAGAAATTTTGCAGGAGGCTATATAAAGCGCAAAACAGCTCAGGACTGTAGTCCTAGTCGGTTATATGATAGTCGTGGATTTTCAACCTCGTGTGCGGCTTCGAAAATTTCTTTCTGTGTTCGGAGAAGTAGACGAGGTTCCGTCGCGGGCTTTTCCATATATTTCCCGATCGTTCCAGTTAAGTCTTCTGCAAGTGGCAATTTGAAAAGCTCTCCCGCGCACCACGCGAGCGATGGGCGTAGTGCGCACAATGTTGTTCTTGACAGTGTAATTGCAGAGGAGATTGTAAATTTCGTAACGACAGAAGGAAGTGTGCAAGATGTTGCCCCTCCGCGAGTCTGCGCGGCGCGTTTGTGTGTTACGGATTTTCGACACGCGCACCTCGGGTTTTTACGCGGAGGATAAAGACTGTCATTAAATGATTCAATGATCTCGTTTAGTCGATAAAAGGAAATCCTTACTTTATTACTCTCAAGTTTTGCTCGGCGATTTACGATATCCTAGTATGGAATTTACAGAGATAAGATTTTTTTTAAATACACGTGTACTGATATACGTCAGTGAATTTTCCCTAAAATACGATGTCTTTGTTTTTCTCTATTTTTTATGCTTTCAAATAGAGTATATAGTTTTATTTCCTCTTGGTGCCTTTGTGAAAGTGAGAAAATTTTTATCGAGAAAACATGTCAGAAATGGTATTTGTTACTCTATATTATTATAGTCGAAATAGGCAATTCATATCTTATCTTAGATCTCATGCCAAAATCTCATGTGACTAAAAAAAAAATTTGACATTTCATAAATAGTAAAATATAAGTACCCTCATTGAGTGGTAAGTATGTATTTATATTTATGTTTTTATTACTATACAATGATAAAAAAGCTAAAAGTTACAAATTTCGATCTTTATATCCTTCTAAATCTTCCTTGTAAATTCGACAAATACTGTACAAAATAATCACACAGTAAAATCAAATTGAATTCACGCGGTTGTATACTATAAACCCTTAACGAGTCTCAACATTACGTCTCATGTCATAGATACGAAATAGGCCTTATGGGTAGGTTATATTTCAGTTCCTATCGTCCATCTAAGGTCTGTTTCGTGACTGTACTAACGTAGATAAATTGGTGTTGGACAACGATTTTTTTTAACGAAATACGAGACACGAGACCTAATGTTGAGATTCTTTTACGTCACGAAATTAAACAATGCCCCGACAGGCGCAATAAAATAATCCTTAAATCAATGCATTATTCGATCGCAGTACAATGAAGCAATAAAACATGAAGTTTGAGAAAGCTAAATGTCAATCAATTGGCAGCAGCTTCTATTAACATTACCATAATTAAAATAATAATAGAAATTACGTGATATTTCTGAATAAAAATAATTATCAGGAACAGTGCATGATAATGTTTTAGTTTAAAAACGGTTTCCTCTGAAATGTATTAAACAAACGCTATTTTAACAATCACTCTCGAAAAAAAAAAATCAATCCAGATTTTCATTAACTCTACATCTTCGAATCTACGAACTTCACTGGTTCCGTCAAATGCTATTCCCGTCTTCAAGTACAAACTAATTACCTAGCTAAAGTGATACAGCTTTGGATTTGTTTTTCCACCCAAACGTATCGCAATAAAACAACAAGTCAATATTCTTTATCGACACACGATGCATCGTTCCGTCATCATCATCATCATCATCCACGACAGTAGCAAACCCATCACATGACGCTCTATACGCAAAAACCTATTTTCCATTCTCCCGCAGCTGCAGCGCGCGCGCCTGTCTGTCTGCACGTCGGCCTACGCGCTTTTTCGTCTCGAACACCAGTAGCTCTCTTGTCTACGCTGCCTGCCTCACGCCTCATAAACGGCTCGCGCACGGAAGCACCTTCGCACATTGTTTTGCACAATGCTGCCGCTTTGATGAAAATTACAGCGCGCGCGCACGCGTATAGAGATTTTGCCAGCACACTGCTCGCATTACTCACGCGCGTTCGTTGCGATGGTGTGTGGTGGCGGCGGCTATACTTTGTCAGCGGCGACGGCGTACGATTCACATCGCCGTCGTCGTAGTCGTCGTAAACGTAATTCTCGCCTCTGCGCGCGGCTCAAGTTGCGCGACGTACGCCGCGCGGCGCTTGCTTTAATTTTCCGCGATTAACCGCAGCGTGCAGCCGCCGAGCTGCAGCAGCGGCGCCTGCGCTTTAGTGTCTTTATCTCTCACTTCGCGAATGGAAGCCACCAGAAATTATGCCGGAGGATCGTTCTTATAACCTTGATTGATAAGAGGTACTTTTTCATTCGAGCCAGTGAGTCTGATTTCAATCTTCGCTATCGCTAAAAATAATATAATTTTCGTCATCTTGTTTTTTTGTGCGCATGGACAGTTTAGGAACAGTCGTGTGTATTTTTTTGCGCGGCTCGTATTGTGACTTTTTATTAACGAGATTTCACGCTTGAGTAAAGGCGGGCAAAAAATCAGTGGAAACGGTCGCTCGTATTTACACCAGATCGTTTCAGCAAATTCGCAAGTATAGCGCGCAGAGTCAAGCGTTTTTTGCTCGTCCGAGGTATATATATATACTCTACATACTCGAAACTCTAAACCAGTTTTCCCGTACTCCTAAAAATGGAACGTTCGAACAAAATCTAAACGCTTATTCATTAACTTTCAAATTATCGCGTTCTTTTTATATATTCAGGCCGGACCCGATATTCCATTCTCATCTATATATACAAAATGTATGAGTATTCGCACGCGTCAATCATCCGGAGATCTATCGGTAAACACAAAGCGACGAAACGCTCGAATCATGAATAAAAAAAACTCCCCGACGAGAGATGGCTATCTCGTCGATTCCATAATTACTTTGACATACCTACACACACACATCGAGAAGACGAGGCGGTCTTTTGTTCTCTCGCTCTGCTTGCTGCCTTTGTACGTTTTTCATAACGCCTTTTTTTTCATCCGCGTCGCGTACTACCTAATACTAATGAGGTGCGAGGTCCATTAATGTCGTCTCTATATAGCCATCGCGACCAAGTGTCAAAAACTCTCGCGGCAAACGTTTAATGCGAACGTTTTCGCACGTCTACTTATCTCGTTGTACGGCGAATAATCCGACACGTGTACTGCCGGCTGATTCATAAAGGAAAACTTATTTATTGTTCGTGTGTCATTGACAGCGAGTTGAAATCGATACTTTTTTGTGTACACCTCTCGCGTCATGCTTTTTATTAGTTTACGAGCGTTAGATAATAGCGCTGGTTTACGATCGGAAGAGAACGCGACTATATGTACATCTTATGCTAATGTCCCGTATGCAATGATGGCGGGTACCATTAGTAAGTGTCTAAGACAAAAGAGCTAAATATCTTGATTATCAGACTTCCTCGTGTATACTGCCATTCTTCTAAAGGAAATAAACTGAAAAAACTTGCTGTTCCTGGAAAAACTTGAAATGTCAAAAATTGTGATTCTTGAAACTCTATACGTATACGTAAACGTATACGCTAAACAAACAGCTATAAGCGTGATGTACACATTAAACCTTGTTTTCATCTTAAAAATAACAATTCATCATTTTCAGTCCTATATGTGTCAGCCATATAAACGTCCACTGCGACTCTATAAATACGCCCAAAAGTTTTAAATTTAACGATCTATTTCACATACCCCAACACGTGCACATGCGGGCCTATAAATAGCCACATCTATCAAATTTATCCCATCCAGCATAGACAAACCAGACCTCATGCGCGCGCTCGCCCCGTTACTCAACTCGTCACAATCGCTTTAAAAAATAGCTGTGCTCCATACCTGCAACCTCTCTCTCTCTCTCTCCTATAATTAAATCACCATTACGTCATTACCGCGCGTTCAGCGAAAATTTCTATATACATAGACATCACACGCACAACACCTTTCTCCCTCGCGCCCCATTAATTATAATTAGTATCGACAAAAGCCCGCGCTCGCGCTTTGACATTCGCTCTGCGAGCCGCGGCCAAAACGGCTTTCTCGGAATTGCACCTAACAGCCAAGCGCATAAAGCAGCTCCTAATTATCCGTCGCTTTGGCTCGCCCCCGCGCTCACAAACACACACACAAACGCGTCTGTTAGGTTTGAACTTTCTTTTCAACGCCCTCTTCGTTCGCCAATGCCGAGGCAGAGATCGCCGCTATAATTAGCGCTCGCGGGCTATTTCGGGGGTGCGCGCGACGGATTGGGCGAGATGTGAAGAAAGAGAGAATGCGACGGGTGCGGAGGGGAAGAAGGTGTCGGGCGACCAGGTGATGCGAGGATCGTGTTTTCCGCGCGGTGCGAGGGGGAGAGGTGTGCACGTGCCAACTTTTGACTCGATTAAGCAATATTAATTCGTGCCGTTTGTCATTTCGGGGTTTCCGAGAAAGCCATCCAAATGCGAATGGGGATGTCGGTTACGGGCGCGCACAATTGTTTCGAGAAATATATATAAGTCGGTTTGAACACGTGAAAGTTACGAAATATAGTCAAGGACCGTGTTATGTTTTAGAGTTATGAAAAGCTTAAATATTTTTATATTTACAACTCTCGTGCGTTTAGTTGCTTTCTTTGTCAAGATTTATTAGTTGAAGAAAAAGCTATGTTTTAGATAACAAAGCCATCGTGGCAAAATAATCAGATGTTTCCACGCGCGCACTTATTCTCATTTAAGTGCACGTCTACACGCTCTTCATAAATAACGAGCTTACACCACGCACACCGAAAACGCACTACCTCGTTGACTTTCATAATTCGCGCAGTGAAGACGTGACCCGCTCGCAAAGCCGACAAACAGCGTTCACTCGGAAAATTATTAGGTATTACCAGCGGAATTCCGTGTTGGAGAAGAGCCATTTGCACGCATTACACGTTCGCGCGAATACCTTTGGACTTTGTCTAAATGGTGCTTGAATTCCGCCTTGGAAAAGAGATATCTTTGGCCCATAAAGTGCTATATAACGTATGCAAAAAAAGCTGACCGATTTTCAAATTGGAGATGGAATTAAGGTCAGCGAGAAGTGCGCGAAATTAACGAGCGAATAACTCGCGCGCGCTAAAATGCGAGAGTAGTCGAGATCTGGCGCGCGTACGAGGAAATATAAAGTATATTGGAAATGTGTTTACTTGCGACGATTGCTTTTCGAAACCGTTTTGGAACGATTTTCGTTTGTTAGCGCGGGTTCTCGTTTTAGATCGTGCGCGCCTTGCATAACGTAAGTTTAAGGTAAACATTGAGGTAATCGATTTTCCAATTTCCGAGAAACCCACCGTTGTTAAACAAACGCTTTCGGTCTCTACTGGATCATTTTGACTTAACTTTTCCTGTAAACTACGGGAGAAAAAAAATAATGTTCTTTGCAGAGACTTTGCGGCCAGAGGTTTACACTTATAAAAGCGATAACTTTTTATCCTCTGCTCCAGACTGCGAGTGCGCGCAATTAAAAGCCCACAAAGCAGCGATCTCTTCGAGTTCGCGCGCACGCGCGTCACCACTTCCGCAAACTTCCGAGGTGGGACGTTAAATTACATAAGAGAGCAGCCTGGCTCTCGTGCCCTCGGCAAGAGGCCGTAAAAGTCGCGCATTAAAAATGCATAATCGTCGCGCGCCGCGCGTAGTTCTAGTCATTGTTCGGTCCCGTGCTGAATAAGACGATTCGCTCCCTTGCTCGCTCGCGAGGTGTATATACACATTTTACGCTCCTATAAATAGCGCAAATTGCAGCAGCGCTACTCTCATTTGACGTCACGAGCGCGCGATCTAGTCATCCATCACTTTCCACGGGCGTTTTATTGCCTATCATTACACCGGATATCTTTCAATCTCATCTTTCAATTACCCGGCGAGAGAGTCGGAAAGTGAGTGAGAAAGAAAGGGAGAAAAAGGCTGTAGGGCGCGCGTCGAGGTACAAGAAATCGCTGCTACGGATATGCCGGGTTTCTTTTTCTTTGCGTTACGTGCAGTTTTTTGCGGTGGTGAAGTCAACTCCTACTGAGAAAAACCCACACGTGTGTGCTTTTCAAGGAAAAAAACTTTTTGTTTTAGTATACTTTGTTTGTTTCACTGTTTGTCGATTTACATTATACTGTGAGAAGAGGTGGTCCAGAGAAACCCGATGTCGGTGGTTACTTTATGTAATCTGGATATATCTGAGAAACAGTGTACTTTCATTTGCAATACAGATTAGGAAGCATTCGATTTACAAATAATGTACTGACTTCCGCAATTAATTTACCGGAAAAAACACTCAGTTTTTCGTGCAATATTTTAGTTACTTGACTTCCTAGCACATAACAACATAAAAACGAGCAATGATTTGAATTTTCAATAAAAGTGAGTCGTGGCATAAATATACAATAAAATTCGAAATTCAATTGATTGTATTTACGCTCTTTTAACAGCGTGACCCATCCGATGTGTATAATAGGATATAAGTGCCTCTAAAATCCTTATACCGGCCCCTGCCCGTAAAACCTTATAGTTTAGCCTATAAGCTACTTAAAGTATTTGCTTCAATAAACACACTTGTGAGGTACATGACCGACCGACCGAGCTTTTGAGGTTAAGCTGTTGCTAAATGGTAAACATAATTTTATAAGCTCCAAGCTGAATTAGAATAATTACCAACACATAGGTTTCAATACCGCTCGTTCTGTTTAATTGGTGTGGGTTTCTTGCTCGAAAACCCGATATGACCGATGAATTATGTCTATAGTTGGATTTTTCGTAAACTTTTTATGACATCCGACCGAAAGGAACTTGAAAGAACTTTTATAGTGTGCTGTACCGGACTACTAGAATTACAGTGTTAAATATTAGAACGTACACTGTTTAAAAAAAGTCAGAGGTACCTATTCAGGGTTCGAATCTGGCCCTCCCACATAGATGTTCAAACCTACTAAACCACAACAGCGCCTTCAATATATGTCTTTGAAATATTCCTGCGGCATTAGAGCTTTTTATGGGCTTCGCTAACACGATCTTTATTAAAATAATAAAAGTTATACTTATATAGTATTTTTAATAAGTTGAGAATAAAATAATATCATTTCGGTTCATGCAGTATTCCATAATATTCCATGTTATAGAATAAATATATACCAAGACTAAATTTCGTATAAATTAATTCTCAGTATTCACTTCTGTTAAAGTAAATAAATCCTCGCCCTTCATCCAAATACATGAAAAAAATATATATATTTTACATCTCCAACAACTGCACTCTAGTCTCTACGCGACTAGGCTGCAGTGCATTCAGCGATCGCAACGAAAGACGCTCCCGCAGTTTCGTTCATTAGTATGCGCGACGTCGCATTCCGCAGTGCAAAAATGCCACAATTTATGCATCCTGAAGTAATAAGCCAGACGATCGCTGCTGCCACGACTGCAACTACATACTGCGCGTATATGTACACCACCCGTTCGTATAATATTTACGCGGTTGCTGCTGCTGCTGCGCACCGACTGCTGCACACAAGCGTGTAGTTGCGTTATCATTATCAATGTAGCTTCGTCGATTTTCTTTTTAGTCACTCGTTCATAACTCAGGCGCTCCTCTTTTTTGGTATATGCGTTGGCTGACTTTACTAAGACATTATCTCGGTTGACAGTTTCAAAAAATCGATTTTTTGCTATTGTTGCATTTTTTAGAAAATATAGACGACTTTGAAAATATAATTCTTAAGATTTATAAGCAAGTCCTCTATTTATAACTACTCGTCAAACACGTATGTGCACGTTTACCTGGGTTGCTCACAGTCACTGATTCTAGACGTTTTTTTAAACGTTAGTTTGCCGTCGTGCTTTTGTTTACATAGAGTTTCATACTATCTCGAATGTACAAGTGTAAATAGTAATTTTAAAAAGCTTTAGATATCTATTAGAAAATATTCTAGCAAAGAAAATAACAGTGTTTTACAGACAGCCGCTATATCCACAGATATAAAAAATATTCTCAAAAATGACAAAGCTTTATTGTCTTGAAACATACATATTTCTAAACATTATTTGTCACGAACATTTCGAGACCTTCTAAAGCTTCCTCTTTGAAGAAGCAAAAAGCTTTTTATCTTCGAAGTAACAAATATCGTTTTACGGCGCCAGCCATCTCGGCTCGACTGCAATCAACGAAAAGACGTTAATTCGCAATATTAATAATAAATACGCTTCACGAGGTGTTAACTGGTAATTAACGGAACGCGAACCGGCCGTGCTAAACATGAAAATCGCTCGGCAATTCTCACCTACGAAAGTTTTGCCCCGTTGAGAAAAAAAATATTCCTCCTCATAACGCTACGAGGCTCGAGTGCTGTCTCCTATAGCTCTTTTCGCATTTCGTTGTTACACATACCGTAGAAAATAACTCAATTTACGAAATCGCGCTAGTGAATAGTAAATTTTTGTTGTGACTTTAGAAGCAAACCGGTAACCGACATTTGAACCAATGAAATCTTTCCTTTCACGCGTAAAGACGAAAAACAAATACTTTATATACGCATCATCTAATTGAAAAACAATCTGGCTATCGGCACGCGCGTGACCTCGAAAGGGAATAAAGAGGAAGAGAGACGCGTGCATGAGAGAGTGACGAGAGAGAGAAAAATAGCTGAACCGAGCGGCGAGAACAGCAGTACAGTTGTAGCAGTGGGAGCGCTCACGCTATCAATGTTTATCCGAACGATAGTGCGAGTGTTGACCCTGATTTTTTGCGCAAAACACGCGCGCGCTTGCAGGCATATATATAGGGGCTGCTGGCTATTATTTGCGCTTGCGTGCTCTCTTATTTTCGATTTTGCGAGAGCGCGATAAAATTTCGCCTACCGGTCTATCGGTATGGGGACGCGCGATGTTAAATATAAGTTTTGTTGACTAATAAAAATATGAAACGCGAGCTAACACGCAGCTCTCGTCCTCCCTCACTCTCTCTCTCTTGCTTTTTCGCTACTCTGCTCTCTTTGCTCGGCTTTATCTTATCGGCGAGCCGCGTGTGCAAGCTCTTCGGTATGTACGCTGAATCTACAGGCGCTAACAAAATAATTGCCTCTGTAAATGTGTCGTTAAAATAAGTTATAATCGAATATACGCGCACGAGCGCATTGCTGCGTGCATGTTTGATTAACAAACAATGCCGTATTGTTTTCCATCGTACTCTGCAATTTTAATCTTTTTAACATTAGATAGGATGATGTTATTGAATATTATTAAATCGTCTACGTGATAATTAAATTGATAAAGTAATAGCTCTTATGTAATTGGACAAGTCTAATTTAGCCTGCCGCTTGGCACTTGTTGCAGGCGCACTTGAAAACATAACAGTACAATACCCAGTTGTAATATATATATATATAAAATTGTATCGTCAAAAATAGCTAACGCGTTCATTTTGGCACTGGCGTACGCTCTCAAAAATTACGCAAAAAATTGAAGAAAAACGTATTATACATATAATAATCTTCAAACAAATCATTTGCTGAGTCAACATTACATTTACCGGTGAATTATAACGGCGCCCGTAAAAAGTGTACAAAAAAGAGTCCATAACCTTTACCTCAATCGACCGACTCGCTCCAATAATCGTCGCGGTAAAGCGTAATAGGAAAAAGGAGGCGAAGCTCGCGCCATAACATGACGAAGGAAAAAAACGAAGCGACCGGAAAGTTTCGGAACTCAGTGCTTTTCGTATATAATACGCGCGCGTTGGCCAAACATCCTCAAAGGCCTACCAGCCTAATGAGAGAGAAAGAGAGAGAGAGAGAGACCAAGGATGGAAATGATTACAGCTCGCGCGTATATGGCAAATAAGGGCGTGTGCGTGCTCGCGCGATTGTTATTACGCCGAGGCGTTTTATTTTTTTCTTCGCCTCGCCTTTTTTTTCTCATTCGCCTCACCTGCGCCCTTTTTCAGAGATCTTGTTTTTAAGATGGTTCTTTCGCAAGGTAAAAGAGGAGGTGGAGGGGAAAGACAAGGATGTCCGTTCTCTCGGCTCCTTTTTTTCGCAAATTTATTAAAGTTAAAGCGGATAATATTGAGGTGTATATGTATACGGGAGTTTCAGGGTCGGGTATTAATAAAACGATTAATGAGAGGTGATTTCGGGATTCTGGAGCTCGAAGGTGCGGAGCAAATTGGTCGCTCGTTTTGTGCGTTTTTATATCGATTATTTACGGAAGTATTGGAAAATCGAGGAGCAGCCTGTTAAGGGCTTCTGTTTTTCAATCATTTGTTTTATTTATTAATTGCCAATGAAAAAGTGTTCAATTAAATTTATCTGCAGTGATTTTGAAATATTAATTCGATGTGTCTTAATTAAGGTTATTCATTTGTCATCGGTTGTTATAACAGCAATTAAAAAGCAAATACGACGAATTTAACGTTCTTTATAACATGTAGAAGAAGGAAAGTAATAACTTACTTTTTAACATCTTTGTTCAAACACCGAAATCGAATATTTTATCTCCCAATTATTCCAGGCAAACAGAAGTAAAGAATCCCACCCAATCGTTACGAACGCAAAGATTGATTGCGGCCACCAAACACGGCAGCGAAATCGATATCCACAATTAATAATTTTTCGCAAACACAAACTCGGCCAGCCCTATATTTGCATATAGACAGTCATCGTCTTTCTCCTGCTCTCGACCGGGCAAACAAAGCGAGTCGCGCGTTCCGCCTTATACAAAGCAATCGAAATCGGCGCGCACCTGCTCCCTCGCTCTCTTTATTGTTTACATAATTTATTATCCGGTCTTTATAGTGCCGCGCCCGACTTTTCCACGCAGTCCCGCCGCGGCGCAAACATGGGCGCGTCTCACATCGAGTCCCTTTTGCTTTCCCTCTTCCATTCTCTATGTATCGTTTGCGCCCACGTGCGCCGGGGAACGGTATGTATATATATGAGTGTGTGTATATAATTGGCCGCTCAGCGTCGTCCTTCCGAGGTGTGCAGTTAATACGGAGAGCGCGTAAATCGAATTACGCGCCGCTAATTTTAGGCCGCGACGTCGCGCGCTGGCAGCGATGTTATTTCGACCAGAGACCTGTGCGTTATACACCTTACGACGCGTTTTACAGCGCGGAAAGAGGGAGAGAGAAGCCTTTTGAGCTCGCTCGCGGCACACGCCTTCGCGTAACCTCGGAGGTTAAATGACGCCGTAATTATAAGGCCTAATTAAAGGCCGCGCGCGCAAGCGTCGTATATAAGCCGCGGGGGAGACGCGAAGATCGCAGGCGTCGGCGACGCAATTGAACGCGTTTATGGAAAAAAATGAAAAAGTTCGGTTGGCCATGTTTTTGTATGACTTTCTAGTGTTTCATTGTTAGTATCTAATTTTCAGTACCAAACATGTTTTTGATAGATATTTTTCGGTGATGTAAGCTAATTTTTATATATACTTCCAGACTGAATAATAATATACAAACTCTTTTTAATTAGTTTATTCTTTTTTAATTGATTTTTTTCTTGAAATTTATATATTGATATTTTTTTTCTTTGAAAATACGTAAAACTTAATGCGTTGGAATAGGTACCACAAGAGCAGAAAGAATCATAAAATTATTTTAATAAATAATACGTTAGCTTTGGCTGGATGCACTGATCAAATTAGCCGAGACTTTCGGAAAAACGACGTGTGCTGCAACGAGAAATTCGGTCGTACGTGCTGCTGACACATAATATATTGTCATCGCGACAAATAACGTCTCGTCGGCAATTGCCGATTGTTCTTCGCACTAGACAGATGAATAAGCGTCTTCGAAGAATCATTTTCATCCGACCAAGGTCCGATTCCGTCCAGTTTTTCTTTTGTCCGCGCGCGTCGAGAACGAGGCGCAGGAGATTAACTGCGAGTTACGTGCTAATTCGGAATAATTTAAAAGTAGCAATGGACGAGTGATGCTTGAGTTTTTTTAATGGACACTTACCGCATCTCGTGTATTTTAGCAGGTGATTATTGCGAGCACTTTATCAGCGTCATTGTTACTCGTCGTAAATTTTCATAAAGTAATAAATGAATAATGTAAATCGAGTTTGATCTTTCTTTTTAATTGGCTATAAAGAACGACGACGATCTTACGTAACTACCACTTTAATGAGATTAAGTCGTATTCTATATTCACATATAAAAAAACGGAATCTTCACTTTAACCACTTCCTTATAACTTGAGATGCTAGCTTCTGGAAAATCTAAAAATAATACATCAATTTCGTTACAAGAACTCTCGTGCGCACATGACGACTCATTATTTATGTATGTACATCTTTTCCGCACATAAATGATGAACTGCTTTCGAGTCCAGAACATCGATTAAATCTTGTTCGATTAAGTCATGTTAAGGAGGTTCACGATTATCTTGACTAATTATCAATTCATAGTGCACTGCTTACCTAATAACTGAAGTAATTTTTTTCTAAACGCAACAACTTGATAATTGATTTGAGTCCATTATAATCATTATCCTAATAACTTTATGGTTGATGATAAGTTTACAAGTTAAAATAATTAGATTCAAAAATAACAATGTGCACATGTTTTTGTTCAAAGAACTAATTTTTATTTTACGATACATGACTTCGCATTATTTTTTCATAATCATGCGCAATCTTATTTTTTCGTTATTTATAGAACTGTTCTCATAAGGAAGCAAATAATCTATTTCTGTCCGGTAAAAAAATTTAATATAACTGCTTTTCCAAGAAAATTAAATGTAATCATACTGCATTAAATCAAAGCTCTTCTACATATACTAATAAATATAAAGGTTAATTTATAATTATTGCAGTCCAATTATTTATTTGTTAAAATTAATGAATTTATATCAAATTAAAAATTTTATTGTCAAAATCTTTTACGCAACTATCCTAAATATCAAATGAGATCTGATTTCAAAGGAATTCTTTTCATCCTCAAATCCGAACCCAGCCCCTTGCCTTTCGCTCTTTTTTCCTCTTTTCGTTCGCGTACCTGTTACCCTTTAAATTTCGGCGGGTACATTAAAACTTTATTTCATTTATAGCAATCTAACTCGAGAAATTTCATTGTACATTTGACGGGCTTTAAAAATAGCATCTCAGCTAAAATTGAAGGTAATAAATTTTTACTGAACCACTTATGGCGCTTGATAAAAGAGGATATTACAGTCATTCTCGAGTTAGTTAAATCTCGCCGCTCGCCAGTCGTCGTCGTGTGTCATTGGTGCATTTCCAATTAGCCAAAACCGCGTGATACACCATAATCGTTCGCTAATTCAGCAGTAGACGCAGAGCCGCAGAGGGCCGAGAGTACAGCCTCGTGCAGGCTCTCTCTCTCTCGACTCGGTCCATTACATAATTGAACGTGCTTACGACTTATAGCGGCGAGCACACCGCCAGATCGCTGCAGGTGCGTGAATACGAGCCCCCAACTGTACACTTATGCCGACTGCAAAATTGGCTTTTGACGTTTCTTCAATTTCACGTGCAGTATTTCATGTTGGTGAAAAAACGTACTTTAAAAATATAACAATTTTTTTAGGTTTCGTAAAAATATTGACATTAAAATGTTGCCAATATAGTTTTAAAAAAAAATCTACGATCTTCAACACATACAAACGAATTTGATAAAGTCAATGTAAAAAGTATGGCTCAACACATGAGAACATCATTTCAAATCAACATTTTTAAAATTTAACGTTCCCTTCACACCGTAACACATAGGTTGCTATACGAATAAACATTTTCTATTAAGAGCCACATCCCCTTTCATTAACACGTAATCTGCAATCTCATGAGACATCTCTCTTTATCCAGACCACCCGGCGGTGATATCAGTCGCTCCCAATGAAGTCATTGCAATTTTCTCCGTACGGCGCGCGGCCTGCAGGAGAGAGAAAGAGAACGCTGACAACCACGTGCGCTGACCGCATTCGCGCGCGTGCGCGTAAGAATCGCCTGAAAACCGAATGCGCGCGCGATACCGGATATATTCCCTTTTGCTCTCTCTCTCTTTCTGTCTTTGACGCACTTGTTCGCGGTTGCGTAAAAAGGGCCGCGAGGATATCTTTCGTAACCGAGGCAATTTCCTCCTCGTGGCCTCGCGTATTATACTGTTCTATATAGGTATAATGCGGTTGCCGTTCCTTGAGCTTGTCGAAGGAAGTTTGAAGTTCCCGGGTGGGAGCCTGTCACTTTGAAGTATTGTAATTATGGAGGTAGTTTAGACCAATTAACGTAAGTTTTGTAATTAAATTCCGGATAAGTCAATTACTTTAGATTAACAAAATGACTTTAGATTATGTAAACTAATTTACATGTATTCCACGTTGAATGCGTTTGCATGCATTTATTAATCATTACAGAGACTTTTAATCAATATTACATTGCGTGAAAGTAAAACTTGACAAATTTAAATTATATCTATAATATTACTTTTATTGATTAATAATTTATTGAAACTAGCAAAATTCAAACACGCGATAATTAGATACATGTTTCAAGCAAAAAATGAAATGTTTTTATTCTATTTTAATTATTTAAAAGTTTTATAAATAGTTGAGTTAGAAAATTCAAATCTAACACTTTTTCAATTTAAAAGAAATTCAAATATTCACGCTTTTTTCAAATACCCAATCACATCGAGTCTTTAAATGAGCTACTACTTCCGGCTATCATTTTTTTAAGAGTAGAAGACACGTACAAATCAATCATGGGTGCACGCTGATAACGCGCGGAATAATACAAAAAAACAAGAATTAAGAATAAAGAAAATGGCGTTAAAAAAAAAAATTTTTTTTGGGGCACACCTATTACACCATATTTTTTTGGTTCTTTGGAGGTTCTAGAACATAAGAAAAATAGTGAACACACATCATCCGTTGCCAAACTTTTTTGCCGACCAAATTAATCTCGAATATTTTATTCGATTTTTCCCTCCACTTTAAATCCCATTTAACCCTACACAACTTTTACAGGAACGTCCTACAGAACTTTCCAAAAAAGAAATAAAAACTTCACAGAAGGAGCTTCAATGTTAATTTTTCAATGATAAAAAATGTTGGTTCCTTCAAAAGTTATAACAGTTTAAAGTTTAGCGTCATTTAGCATTCACCATTTTTCTCATGTTCTGGAACCTCCAAAGAACCAAAAAAATATGGTGTAGTTGTGTGCCCAAAAAAAATTTTTATTTTTTCAACACCATTTTCGTGTCTTTTTTGGTAGAATTGCACATATACATAA
>UXGD01001917.1:0-30002 GCA_900474315.1 Torymus auratus
CACTTATCTTAAGTACCTCTTATCTCAAGTACCCACTTGATGACACTGGCGCTGTAACATGATACCTATCTGTCTCGATATACCGGTACATCTACTACTTTTTCCCTTATCTCCGGACTTCACAATAGTATATTTAAAATTAGAATGCCCATTACCAAATCTAAAATGAAGATTCTACTTTTTCTTAATGTGATTTCTAGATTGTTGTAAATATAGAATTAACTTGTCATTTACAAGTAAAATTAACTCTGTGAAAAGTAGAAAAAAACATTTTTTTATAACTGAGTGCGTAGAACTCAACTTTAGATGCCTGTTTAGAGTGTGTAAAGTACCCCTTTTTTCACTTTACGAATTCGTGAAAAAATCCAGGTACTGCATGTACACGCCGAACAGGCATCTAACGTAGAGTTTCACGCGCAAAGTTATAAAAAATAGTAAACGCAACACGTGCCCAAAGTAGGTGTGTCGTGCACACGGGTAATTTGTCACCCTCGCTTTGCTTGAGTATTTACGAATTTCCATTAATTGAACTATTATATAAAATGATTTTTAATTATTTTCTTAATAAAATTATGACTACTTTGAATATCATACCAATTGAAATTTATAATGTAAATTAAAATATGCAAAATAGATTATATTTATAAAAACAGCAATTGCATCTTACAACCTCTAATATTATTTGGCAAATAAAAAAAGGAAATATCATTCCACATTTCTCAATCCACCCCAATCTAATACGGAACTAATACACAGAGCATCGAACTTCTAAACCCCATCTCCACCACTAAAACGACTCCCCCCAATAAAAAGAAGCCCAACCGCCACTGCCTCGCTATAGGAAATAGCGACATCCCCTCTTTCCGCGAAAATAGCAAAAAAAAACGATCGTCTCATCCCACCTATATAGCCACACACCGTCCCAGAATAAAACACTCTCGCTCACTCGCACTCGTACATACACGCGGGTGGCAGCGCGGCTTTGAAGGGCAAAGGCAAGATTGAAGGGTGCAGCCGAGATAAAGCCGCCGTCCGCGCGCAGGGCGTGGTTGATTACCCCAGCAGGTAATGCGTGACCCCCTCCGCCCCTTGGCCACCCATCCCGTCGGTTCTATACCCTCTGTGATGTGGCTTCGTATATAGATATAGAGTAGAGAAATGTGTGAGTATATATGCGTGAGCGAGTTTGCTTGAGCGTTTTGGAAGGAGGAAGTTCGAGGGCAGGGATTCCAAAGGGCAAGGACGCAGCGTAGAGAGAAAGAGAGGTGAAAGATTGACGATGATAAAGTGAGATTGAGGTTGCGAATGATGATTTTGACTTATGTGAGATGGGTTCGATTTGATGCCTTGATGGTATTGCGAAAAATAGCGAACAAAAAATTTATTTCGTATTTGGGCTTTCATATACATTTAAATTTTAATTTGTTAAGTGTAGAGGTTCCAAAAACTTTGAAAAATAATTTATAATGACTTATAAGAGATATTACTCTTTGGCAAAATTATTTACAATTATTTCATAATGTCTTTGGTATCTGTATTAATTTTATGTAACAAGTCTATTATAGAATTAAAAGGAAGTTTGAAGAGGAAAGCTTGTTTTTACAACTCAACCATATTGCACGATAAAACCTGGGCATTATATATTTATGTACTTCTTATTTATGAAGAAAAAAAAACGAATTTTCAAATGCATAAGATAAAAATACTGCAACAGTTGTCCGTTTGGGCTATCTGTCCTACCATCAAAAGTACGATATATTGTGATTTCATCTCAAAAACAAAGCATCTTCTGCAAGAAAGCTAAATCGATAATTACCGTTAATCGCGCAACGCCAGCAAAAAACCACAAGCTATCAGGTTTCTCGCCAATCTAACAATCCTACTACGAAACTTCAACGATCAGCGCTTAAAACAAAATCAAACGGGGGGCCGTTAATGACAAAAATAAACACTTCCAGCCATAAAAACATGACGCAAGCGCGCGCTGTGCTCACTCGACTGCATACAGCATATCTCCCCTCCCAAGCTAAACTGCGCGCAAATTTACGATTTACGCGTGTCTCCGTCCCTCTCTCTCTCCGCTCGTAAAATTTTTATTTCGACTTATCCCGCGCCGTAATATCATTGTAAAAAACTACTACTCGGCTCGCTCTGTATATACCTCTCCACTCTCTCGCGCACCAGTTTTCTCGCTCCTGCGCGTACCTACGCGCGCGATAATATCAATTTCGGGCGCTTCCGCGTTCGCGTGCGCTGCGGCTAACGCGTACACTTTAACGAGGGGCCGCCGCTCTGGCCTACCGAGCGTGAAACGATCGTTAGCGATATATATCGGATCGCGATTAACTCGTCGCGCCGATCGAGCCGAACGGAAAAAATAAGTGTCGATTTTTTTGTTGTTGCGAAGAGAGAACGCGATTTTGAGGTTCGCGGTTGGCTGCATGCCGTTGTTTTTCGGGAGCGGCGAAGAAGACGATTGTTCGGCTGTGTACGCGAGCGTGCGAAAATAGTCCCGAAATTATAATGGGCTGGGAGGGTGTATGTATATTCAGCAGGCGTGACCGTGACAATGGGATAACGATGGTCTCGTTGATGCGTTCTCATGGGCTGAATGGTATTTATGTGAATTCATTGCCGCTGTTGGTTGTGCGGACTTTAAAAGCCGGTTGTGTGATATCGCGTTACTTTATTGTGCGTTAAAACGATTTAAAATGAATAGTGTATAATATGTTGAAATAATTTATCGGAGGATATTTAATTTTCACAGTAATTTTTAGGAGAAAGAGATAACAAATATTTGTTGAATGAAAAGGAAAATTAAGATTAGAATCAAATTACTCTGAGGATAAAGATATATCTTTATAAAACTTGTCAAATGGCTGGTAATATAACCTGATCGGTGTGACTAGGCAGTAACGTATTTCAGCTGATTAGATACGTCGTATTACACTATTATGCTTACAGAAACTGACATTTTTCAGATTCAGTGCGTATGTTTTAATCGCTATGACAAAGAAATTGAAATTTTAAACAATTCTTAGAAAATACTTTGTAATTGCGCATAAATAAAAGTTAATTTAAAAAAAGAGTATTGTAGTATCGAGAATATTGGCAAGTACTATGAATTTGCGTATGTGTGAAATCTAAAATATAAGCAACGTCATTTCGAATGAGATCACAATTTTAAACAATGTAGGTGAATGACCATATAAATGACATCTGAACTTGCAAAAATGATGTTCATTGTAATGACTACTATACTACCGGATAAAACATGACGTACATAGTTATTTTAATAAAGCAACAGTGCTTATCAATTACAGTGATTTAAAAAATCGATCTATAGTAGTTTGTAGCGCTCACTTTTAAGCGTTACAACATATATCTTAATTTCTTTTAGAAGTACAGTCAAAAGTTTGATCAATAGAATCAGAGAAACTTTGAATGTATGCAGTAATCATCTATTTTATATATAGCACCATTGTTGCAACTTTTCATATATAGTAACATACAAATTGCACCTCTTAAGTAAAATTTGCACTCTAACCATAGTTTGAGAGCTAATTGACCCAAACTACACGTCACTGTGCAGTGAAATAAATAAATCACTGCACGCTACTTACTGAACCAAGAGAAAACGCGTGCTGCCACAGCTATTAGAAAGCATTTGTGAATTGCTATACCTCTATAGCCGTAACGTAACAAATGAAATCATTTGAGCAATTGACCAAAAGTCTCTAAATGCATAAATTCATCTAAATTCATTCGAATTGTATGAAATTTTAAATAATGAGTGAAATGATACTTTTTCTAATATTAATCTACTTTTATTTTTACTTTATCATAGTTATTCATCGTTTAGCAACATATAATTGCACAACCTCATCCACATCAACCATCACACCTACCAAACAATTTTTAAAAATAAACCAAACTCCAATTTTGAAAAAAAAGACACCAATCACTTCAACAGAGCCTATACGTACATACACCGATGAAATCATATCGCACTCGAGCAAGCAGCTCACCGCAGAGCCAGCCGGTACCAGTAGTAGCAGCAGCAGGCCCCATTAAGGAAAGGCTCGCGCAGCCGTACATAATGAAACGAGCGATTAAGGCGAGACGCGCGCATTCGCGGTTTCGACCATTGGCCGCGGCCGGTAATTGCGGCGACGGCCTGTCTCAGGTAGCTAGCTATACACTTGCACACCTCGTTTCACGCGTGACGGCACGATGCGATACAAAGTTTGCGGAAAGCCTCTGCTGCGAGCGCGAAATTCCGGAGATGCTTCGGGGCTATCCGTTCAATTACCGCGGGGCTGCCGAGGTGTAAACGGTTTAGCCTCGAAGGCGTTGCCGTGCCGATTGTGCGAGGCGGATTCGCAGTGCGCATTGTTCGCGCGGTTGTTGAGGGAACATGAGGTGATGGGTTGTTTATTAATAATGGATTTTAAAAAATGCTTTTTTATGCGCGGTTTATCATGTGTGGATAATAAGAAACATATAAAATATTTATGAATATTGAAGGTAAAAGCGCAGATTTTATATATATTTTTATTAAATTAAAACGTCAGAGTAAAACGAAAAATGTAACATGACGTATTCCTGCGTCTGACGCAAAGAGCTATCTGTCATTTTGTATAATAATACATTGTGCTTATTCAGCAAAGTGTGTAAATGTACAAAATCAATGTTTCAAACACGAAAGATATTATTGTTATATGTTAAATTGGACTATATAATAAGATATAAAAATGTTTTTTTAGTTAATTTATATGCACTAGTATATCACATACTAAGAGTAAAAATAAAAACGTATCGTTGTGTGTATAAGTCTTAGATAGATTTAATAGACTGACCCAAAATAAAATAAAAAAAATTATTCGGGAAAATTCAATAATCAAACGTAAAGTATTTCCAATAATTCATAAAATATATTCAGATACTAAATAAACCATATTATGGAAAGAACAAATAACGCCTGAGAAAATGTTCAGCCCATATACATTGACGTATCCATTAACCCATCGACAACTCAACCACGACCAACCGCAACCATAGAAGCGTGCATGCAGATTAGCATTCGACCGGCTCAACCCCCCATCCCAGCCTTTATTTATACATCGACCGAGCCAGCAACGATTATCGTATACACTTATATATGCATACACCCGCGCCATAACGCCGGCAGTTTGAGTTACGCCGATCGTACATCACCGAGTCACCACGCTCGTATACCTATGCATTCGCGCGCGACTTATGCAATCCCTTCTTCATATACATATATATACGCGTCTCCGAACGTCTTATTTCTTCCGGGCGATTCGCATGAGTCTAATCCTTCGCCATGCAGCGATCGATCGCCCATCATCCACGTCGTGATGGCGAGCGCGCGAGGAAAGTCTTTTGAAACGTCGTTATTACACGGATTGTTTATGATGAATTCGGAGAGGCTCGTGTGGCTTTTTAGGCGATCATCGGGGTAATTACAGGTTGGCGAACGGAGGCTTGTTTATTCTAATGTGATTTAGGAGTCGCTGTCGGGGATTGATCAAGACTTTGATTTACAGCGAAATGTGTGCGCAGCTGTTATGAGGAAACGCATTGTAAATTTTCAATGCGATTTTTGTGAAATAATGGAAAATTGATTGTATGGGTAAAAGTAAACTGTGAAGCTTGTTGTTTTTAACGAGAAAATTACTCGAAATTATTTTGGATTATATATAGGCGTCAAGCAATTTTGGTTAAAATGTAGGAACCTTTTTTCATTATTAGTTAAGTAATTTTCCAATTTTACATTGCGCAATGTATTTTGTAAGAGAAAATTCCGAGAAGATAAAAGGTTTAATTTTCGTGATTTACCGGCAGCCATCATATTGTAATGAAAATTCCAACTTTCTAAAAGTGTACCTGCGGTCTTTAAAAAAAAATCCAAATAAGTGCATGAAGTCTAAAGAAAACGTTCGGCGCATAAAAAACCCACCTACATACACCTACCTACACCTTGCTAACGCCATTTCTCAAAACGAAATTAAATTTTCCATCAACATAAGTAACCATCCCGACAAATCAACCCTCTCCGTCCTTTCCTTTCCTCTCTAATCGAGCAATAAGCTCGCCGTAATACACAGCGTAACACGCCGGCAGACGGGAAAGGCAAACCGCAACTCGCGTAACTCACTCGAGAAAATACCTTTCAATTTCACGGATAAAGATCGCGTTTGGCTCATGGCGGATTCTCCGGTCGCCTCTTGTCGCGTCCATTATCCAAGTCATCGCTCACGCGCGGCTGCTCCGAAACGGCGAGAGACACTTTGTCGACTCGCGAATTGTCTCCTTGTCGTTTAACGAGGTTGTATGGTTAAATATATACACTGTGCACGTGTATAAGTGTATTAATGGGGTTTGTAGATGGTGGAATCGGCCCTGACCGCGCTCAGCTGAGACGGACAAGTGTATTAACAACGTGAATTCGAAAATTGATTTACTATGATAATTTCGCTTTATAGTTTCTTAGAATAACTTGTGCATTATTTGTAAAATTGTTGAAATCAATTAATCGTCTATATCCAAAGACGGCAAATAAAAAATTTCACGCAAGACCAGGGAGAAAACTTGCGGACTACAAATGAATAAAATGTTTTATACAATAGGCAAAGGTACTTAGCATTATTTAATTAGAAACTGAATTAACGGAAAAAAACATCAGTGCAAATTTATACCAACCAGCGCAAAAAATTCCTATCCCCATACCAGGTCTCCATAATGCGCTCACCAACCGAATTAACCACTTTTTTCACTTACCCGCGCAAAATTATAAGCCGCGCGCGCGCGCAACATCCATTAACGACCGGTGTACAACGTTATTTACCTTTTACGTGCGGGCCTCCGCAAATCCATGTACAACATTGCACGAGAACGCGAGCAGCATTGGCACGGTTCTAATCGTTTCAAGACGAACCACTCGTCACTACGCTCGCCTCGAGAAAACACATACAGAGAAGGGAACGTCGTACTTTTCGTCCAATGTCGCGCGATCGTTTAAGGGCAGAACTCGTACATGCAAAACAACGATTAACGACGGGTAGCGTGTCAAGTTCGCGTATCTTTTTTTTTCTGCAAGTGGTTCGTAGAATTCTGGTGGCGAGTTTATAATGGTATGAAAGCAGCAGGAAGTTGGTTGGGGATCTGTGTCGCGCTGGCCATTCACTCACTCGGTATCTCGTCATTCGTTGTCACAGTTTTATTCCGATGCGCGGCGCAGTACAGGGATGTGAGCAATTTGTGTGGTTCTCATGGCGACTGCTGCTACTGCGGTTCAAGAGCGTGGCATAGTTTGATGTTGCCGCTCAATGACAGCCGTCGTGTGAGACTAAAGTTATTTGCAGTGTAGGCTCGAGTTCGTGTATTGTCATTTTCGAGCTGGATTTTAAACAATGATTGCTATTTATAAAATTTAAATGTAGTTTCATACAATATACCGTCTGCTGAGCCATTTTTATATGTAAAAGTTAAGCGTATTCCATGTTTTCATTTTTCGTCGCGTTTTTTAAGTATATAAGCGTCACTCTATTGAATTCTCTCGTCACTACACTTGCCTTGAATTATTTTCATATAGTTATTATTTAAATTAAAATTTTCCGGGAACTGCCCTGGTATCTAATTTACGGGAAAAGGAAATTTAATAATAATTCCGAAATTTAATAAAGAAACTTTTACATGGAAAAATTTCATAAATTAATAATAAAAGGTTCCTCGAAAAAGCTCTCGTTAAGCTCGTGAAAATTCATAATATTATCGGACAATGAATAATTGAACGGCTAAAAAGCATATTATAATTCCTACTACTTAGTCCTTATTAAAATCTCTAGAAGAAACCTACAAAAAAAATACTCAACGTTAAACTCATTACACCGCCAATCAAAGCGTCAAATCAATCAGGATCGGCGTGCACGAGCGACGGTTGAAAAACCGTCGGACAGGGAGCGCGTAATGTGTTGCACAAGGCGCGTGCGCGAGGCGAGGAAAACAATGAAAACGTCTCCGATCTCTGGCCGACTACTCTTAATGGAATTCCCAGACGTCGGATGGAAAAGTGGAGAGAGAGGAGAGAAGGCGTCGATCGTCGTCGCGTATAACTGCAGTAGCTGCAGCCTGCGCGAACTCTAATGGCTATAATGGACGTCAGCGTTGGAGAAGCTATAAGGACGAAAGATTAAGTCATTGATTTTCATGTCGGAGGTGGATGGATTTATTTGCATTTCTTATTGTTTTTCTTTTTTTGCCTGAAGTAGCGAAATGTTGGCTAATCAAATTAATATGGAATTGTGAATATATAAGTGGCTGAGCCACTAAGAAATTACGATTTTTATAGGACCGCGTTTCCTCGATTTCAATTCGTGGAACGTCTCTAATTTGCAAGAGATCATGTCACCTCTCAACATCAAAGTGCTGCACGTGTATATACATGCATTTCACGCTAATGACTTCTTTGCGCGCATAAAGCCACCACTTGACGATCCAGCGGCGTATCGTCACGGTAACGCGTAAATTGCCAAATACCTCAGACATGTCGACGTTTCGAAAGATCCGCGAGCTTGTGTCATCGCGATAGAGCGACGAGTGGCGCCTAGATGCGCACGCGAAATGAGTCCTTGTATAAGCCTCGAGACCAAGTTTCTCCAAATTTGGCTTTTTTCAAAAAGGCTCTACGTAGCAGATCAATGCGAGCGAAAAACTTCTAGCAGGATTTTCAAGTTTCTATACGTATGTATACAGAATATGAAATTTAACATCTGCAAATATAATTTCTTGTAAGCGAATTCATGAATGCAGAAAATATCAAATTTAATCTTGTTGATATTATCTTTGTAATGGTTCCTTGTTAGCAGTAAGTTTTAAATTATTTTACATGTATAAATAGCAAAATGTAATAAGGGTATTTTCTTGTTGAAGTCGAATCGTATATTAATATGGCCCCGAATATAGAAAACCTATTAGTGTTATTATACAAACTGAAACTCGTTCAGGATAAAGCTACGCTAACAAAAGTTAGAATTTTAGCTAGAACATCACCTAAATTGATTTCCCAATGTAATCATGTAACTTGTGGAAGAGTGTAGTATAATTATTATTACACAACTCAATATTCAAATATTTGACAAAATTTATGCACAAATTCTGTGGCTTCTAGGAATAACGACTTATCTTTCACATTTCATTATTTCGAGTAAATCGAGTTTTTAGTTTCGCAGTTTTGCATCGGTGTCATAAATCAAGACAAATGAGATTAAATGCAACATTGCCTCTATGAATAGTAATCCTAATAACATATTTTTTACCGTATAGTAACTAGACCAAATAGCGTTCATGTTTTAGAAATTGACTTTCACTTACGTGGTTATTCCGGGAATAAACAAAATTTTCAGTGGAGTTAGGTGGGGTTTCCGGTCTCAATGGCAATTATATTGTGTTTTTTTTCGGTAACTACATACATGATAAATATGAACTATCGCTCACGGGAACTAGTAGGGGCTAATGTGTGTACTCTTTCTAATACTCCTATCTTGCTACGTGTACACTTATAAGAATAAGGAATGTCTGTTTCTGTTATATAGGAAAAGTGGAGTTTTATCGTTTTTCCAAGGTATTATTCTAAAAAAATGGAGGTAAGTGGTTATTCCGGGAAAATGTTCAAAAAATGGAATTTTAGCATTTTTCCGTATGTTGATTCAAGAAAGCGAGTTCACTTTCAGAGTTTCCGTCACGATAGTGTGATAGAAGACTGTTCGAAGATAAGAAATAAGGCATAAAACCGATTTTGAAAAACACGTCAATTAAGTCGTTTTTCCGGGAAGCCACAGAATTAATCTCTAAATTATTATAGCGATTATATTTTGTGCTCTCGCAGCGAAGTAAAAAAATAAGGATTCACATCACCGTCCTCATCTTATTTCCTTCTCGCATCAGATACCCTCGCGAATCCTCTTTGAGGTAGGTACTTGGTTTGTAATGTCACTCTGATCATCCTCTCGTTACAATCTGCAAAAACTAGAATAAGCAGGAAGCAGCGGAAAACGAGCTAATGACTACTTGGGAGTTATAGTCGAATGTTTTTTTTTCACGAAAGAAACCTGAACAGAATTTTTAATGAACAAACGTTACGTCAGTAAAACTTTGTATCTCTATGTTATGAATATTACATCATTGATATATTCATATGAATAATGATTTACAAAACTGTTTAAAGAATTATACCTATATACTTTCCATAAAATGTTATGCCATTCGAGAGCATTTTTTCGGCTTCGATAAATAAAATTACAACCGTGAAATATGTTACTAGCTGACAATTTAACAATTCATTTTTTCTCTCGAATAACTTTTAAATGCCGTTTCCCCGTTACATAAACAAACTGTTATAGCCTCGCTAATTGGTATTTTTTCCGGTAACAAATATGCAGGTACCATTTGAAAACATTTTATTTATCGAACTTTCTAAAAACGTTAGAACACAAACTATATATACTCTTACCTCCCATTCCCAAACTATTTACCTAACTCACACTATAAAAACTCTCCGCTCCGTATACAATTCTCAAGCCCCGTTAAACCAATCTCAGTTTAAATCTGCCTTAGATAACACGAGATGCAAGCAATATTTCCTCATTAAAAAAAAAATCCTTAAGAAAAAAAAACTCTCGATGCCAAAACTCGTCGGGACAATCGAGGCGTCAAATCAATCAGGACTGTCCCGTATAAATCCGCGCGCGCAGAGGAAAACGGGGGCGACGTTTGAAAAACCGACTCTCTCGCGCGTACATAACGTTGCATAAGTCGCGCACGCGCGGGGGGAGAAAACAATGAAAGCGTCTGATCGCGCGCGCGGTTAATGGAATTCCCAGACGACGGATGTAAAGGAGGTAAGAAGGCGTCGATCGTATATAGCTCGCAGAGTCTAATGGCTAATGGATGTCATATTGTACGCGCCGTGAGAAGGATTACGGTCTCGCGCTTTATTTTTGCGCGATCCGTTAAACGGTTCCATTTATGCGCAGTTAGCGCGCGCGGGGCTGTGAAAACGGCACGTTGTTTTTACCTCGTGAGCGGGAAAACATTTGATTTGTGTCTCATGCACGAGTGTTATTGTGCATTTGATAGTTGAGATTTTATGCCGAGTTGGCGTAATGTACGAGTGTTAATTTTACGAGTTTTCAGGATATTGTTCGATCTATGATTTTGCCATTTAAAGAGAAAGCATTGTGTTTTTATAACGTTTGATATTTGTATCACATTTATCGAAACGAGATGTTTCTTGTTTTAAAGGTGGACATAAAATAAAATTACATGAAATTCTCTTCCGATTCGTTAAAGAGAAAGAATATGCGTCAAATATCAATTTTACGAATGACAAACTCCTCTCGCTGCGCGAAAATAATACCCACCTATTACTAACTATAAAAAGCATTAATCAGAAAATTATGATAAATCGCTCGAAATTATAAGGTTCGAATTGCCTCGATAGATGGCCGCCGGCGGAAACATTAATTTTCCCGTCGCGACTTTTTCGCTAATGCGCAACGATCTTTTTATCCCAAAGTCAAGCCAAAGTACAAAATCCGCGTAATATGTAATATCGATCGATCGGTGCATGGATAATAATCTCAGGGCAAATTCAAAAGACACACACGTATCTGCGCGCACACGAGAAATACGAAAATTGATAAATAGAACGACAATGAGGATAAGTGTTGCACGGGTGTATGTGTATGCCTCCATAAGTGTATCAATTTGTATTGGATTATAGATCGGTTGCGCCGGTATCGGAGCGTATCGATCAAACTGTGCGATATTACGGTCGCCGCGTATATATACGTGCGCTGCGGCTGCGCTTATATATACATACACACACACACGTATACGTGTATGAAATCAATGCGAGGAGCGTGGGATGTGCGCTGTAAAACGGAACGCGCCGAGCCGAGAATCGAAAGAATGTTTTATCTCCGTCGTGTCGAGGATGGAGGTATATACATATATACGTTGCTGCAGGTCTCGGGTGATCAATATTAAACGTAGGAAGTTTGTGATGTAGAGCTGGGAAAAAAATTTTTAATTCTATTCAAATTAAAGTTAATAATTTAATTCGTCTTGGGTATATACTCTGTTATGTCATAAATTTTTACACTAACTTGGAGCATTATAGTTTCTTATTAATTTACACCTATATGACTATATACAAAATATATACAAAGTAACGTGAATGATAATATCTCTTTTCGTTGTGAACAGTGTTTCCTTTTACAATAAAAAAGCAAGTAATGAAAATACCCTACAAAGGAAAGTGAATATTGAGAAAATAAAAATGAAAAGGATGATTCATTTATACTTCATTAATTAAAGAAAAATAAAACTATTGAAATTGTTAATAAAGAGAAATTATTTTCAATCCCCACAATATTTTTATTATAAATTTGTACAAGAAAAAAAATGTCATTAGTTACGGTCACCAATTAATTATGCATAAATATCCGCAAGCTTCGTTAGTGCAAATGTTTTTTATAATATTGCAGCTAGAATTAATAAACATTTATATTGAATATATTTTGATGTATTTGTTTTACCATGTGGCACAGTGCAAACATGTATTAAATCAACTAATTTACTAACCATGACTAATAACTTTCGCTATACAAATACATCCAAAAGCATACATTAATGTAAACATTGTAAAAATAATATTGTTAATTATAATTCCTACCAATAAAAAAACTCGCATGAAAATCGCGAAGAATAAATAACAATTTCAAGCCGAACTTATACATACCAAGAATTAAAGCCAATAAATTACCGGAGAGAACTTCAGTCGGCAGCTATAAAACTTATTCCCGCAAAAGTGTGTCGCACCTATCCGCGCGGATCTCCTTCGTTAACAAAATTCACGCACACCGCGCATTTATCAAACCGCGCGGTCCGTTGCATGCACTCGCATCCTATACATAAGTATACGAGACACCTGGCGCGCCTCGATTGCCAAATACGCGCAAAATTCCTTAACATTTCACGATAGCTGTACGAGATACATACAATGTCACCGCGATCGTCGCTTCTTTAAAAAAAGCGCCTACCTGCGTGCGGATTATCGTCCGCATTAGCTTTCACCGCGTGTTGTATTATATACTTGTATATGCGTGCGACGAGATCGCTCGCGGGTGTTTAGGCGCGTGTACACAGCGCGTGCTGTGGCTAATGTTTAGTTGCCGCTAATGAATTTCGATAGATGGAGCGTTACGTGTGCGAGGTGAGAAGGTGGTTTGGAGCAGAAAAAAAAAATATGACGTGCGAGAATTTGATTAGCGGGGGATTAGAAGAACGGAGATAAATGTGTAATTCTGGTAGAGGGGAGGTAATTAAATGGGTGAGTTTGCGGCTGGAAAGTTGTGTCTAAGGTGAATTTTTATTGGCATTCGCAGTGGGTCGTGAATTATATATACGTGAGTTTCCGCATTCTGAAATGGAAGCCGGCCAAACTAATGTGAGATATCAAAGGCTGCACGCGAACAAATTGATTATATTGACTTGGTATAGAGTCGTCCAAATAAAATATTTATAGGCTTCGAAATTTTATAAAACACACAATTTTTCAATTGTATACTTAAGCAAATAGAATAGAATATACAATATTGGGAGCGTTTTTTTTCCATACGTACGATAGAGTAACTATGAATTCAATTCAAAGAATATTTTTCGTTTGTATTTTTAGGCGGTATAAAAATAGGATTTCTAGATATTTTTATAGTGATAATAAAATTCTATTTCGCTTAACTTTATATCAAATAATGAAAACATTTTGCTTTGCGAATAGAATTTTAATATGGATAAAAATAAGTGAATAACGTGCTAGAAAGAGAGTAAAGCTAAAATTATACATATTGCAAAAAAACACAATCGAATGAGGTGCACTTTATTAAAAAAACTTATAACGTTTGTTTTTCTAATATATTAAATAAAGGGGTACATTTGTCCGCGTAGCATTTAACAAGGCTATATATAAATACTTCTGAAATTAATTTCTTTATTAACTTTTAATTTTGATGAAAGGAAAAATGTTCGATTCACGCGTTGAGAACGCACTTTCGCCGTCGCGTGACGGACACCGAAAAGCTTTATTTTCATTGACCTAAATTAAAAAGAGAATCTCTTAGGGAATAGAGCGGAATTAGATATATCGATCTGTCGGTATAACATTGAATTTTTTCAAATTACTCGCGCCACAAAAGCCACCTCTACACTTTGCAATTTGTATAACACCTCAGCCTAATACATGCCTACTTGTAAAATTGCATGAAGAAAAAAAGCGAATGAGATTATCTGTATACAGTTACTTTCCAGAGTCGTGCTAAAACAATTTATTATGCGCGCAATAAAAACAGAGAGATTCGGGAAAAAGGTGTTGGCGAGTTTCAGGAAACGCATTTCCCACGAGAGCGAGCTGCATACAGGGGTGCATCTCATTATTTTTACGACACAGGCCGCGCGGCTACTGTGGCAGTACGTCTTGCATTGCTTATCAGTCTTCATTTACAGGAAGCGTGTCTACGCGTCCGCTCCGAGGTACCCGCAGGCATTGATTTTTATGGAATATTAATGGCGGAGAAAGGAAAGGAAAAACTTTATATGCGCTCGGATAAGCTGTGAATTAATAATTATCCTGAAATTTTAATACCATATTGAGTGTTTCGGTTAAAAATTCAAAGCGAATGGTCCTCTGGAATGGTAAGAGAATACTTGAGGTTTCTTTAAAGTATAATGAGTCGAAGGACTTTGATTTCCGTGTTAAAAAGGGTAACCGAAAATATTTTGACGGCGCGGATGGATTTCAATTATGCGTTGCACGATTGTGATAATCAAACATTTACGATTATTGATGTATTTGCAGATATGCGCTATAAAAGATCCTTGATATTGTAACCAAAATCAGTTTTTTTTTTAGTTATGACGAAAGCGTCATCACGTAAAGGGATACAGTGTTGAGACTCAGGCCTTTTTTTAATGGCCATATAAGCATTTATACAACTGTTTAATTACCAAGATAATAAAATTTATTAGGTTTCTTTTTACTCGGATGATAAAAACTTATCTTTAGTTTCAGTTCGTATTGTAAAAACCATGACCTACAGACATAAAGAATAAATTTATATGCATGGTATAAATTTATAATTACTAAAATTTTTTGTTCGTCTCCAAAAAAAAACGCTATATGTATATACATTAAAATATTTCGAAGCTTTTAATACCTCGCACCTGACAAAAAATTATACAAACACAGAATTAAATTCAAAGCCCGACCGTACCATTATTTCCTATGTTAATACACCCGCTAAAATCATCCCACACTCCATAATACATTTCTTCTTTTGCGAGTCAAATTTCGTTACTTACTCCTGAAAAACCCGCGAAAGCCGCAGCGTATTATCGAGCTTATAGTCTCTGTGCTGGCAACGAACGAACGTCGAGAGGCGCAAGGAAATCCAGTGTTCGAACGAAACGGCAAAATCGATAAGCGTAAACGCGCGCGCATAGGTATACAGAGCGATGCCAGTGGGGCCATTAAAAAGCAAATGGGGAATCGCACTTTTAAATTAATCAAAAGCTCGGGTTTCGCAAGCTCTCTTGCTTCTCCACCCCATCGCAGTACACGTATATATACAGCTAATTTCCGTTTCCGCTTCGACTTTATTTATTTTTTCACCTAGCGGTTCGCCTTCGTTCCGATGCATGTAACCATCATATCTATATAAGAATCTACCGAAAGGTTTCGATCTATACCGATGCTCGCAAAGTTTTTGCGTACTTTGTATACACGGTTATATATTTCATATATAATGTTTGCTCTCTTCCAATAATTTTGCAAGAGCACTTCGTTTCGCGTAAACAGCATCGCTGCCAGTGCATTAATATGGCTTTCATCTGCAATTACTTGGTAATAAATTCAATCCATCAACGCGATCAAATTATACTCTATATATGCATAACATATTTAATTAAATAATCTCATAAATGGCTTTATTTCATGTACATACACATACAAAATTAGTTCATTAATTATGTTTCGCTCTGCGAGCTCTCGCTTTTCCCGATCAATTGAATTTATCGTTAATTAAAAGCACAACCGCGGCTGTCAAAGTTTATTTTCGGCTATATGTATACATTTTATAATGTATAACTATACTATAAGAAAACAATTTGCATGCGATATATTTGACTTTTCGCGAAGTAGGACACGTTAAATCGTTTCCACGAACGCCGCACACATATATGCAATGCACCTATATATAATATAAAGCATCTCAACAGCAGTATCAATGCCACATTTCTCGATAAACACAAATTGGCGCAAAAACCAACCGTATCGCCACGTACGGCTCGATAGTTGGCATAAATCAAGACATGCCGAAAATTCCTCGCGCGGCTCATTTTCCTCGCTGCCAACTTTTATTCGCCTCTCGCCCTCTCCTCTATCCTAAAGACGCGACTCGTTTCGCGAAATTGCACAGCCGACGTCCATCTCTCGACTCTATACCCCGAATGAATCTCTCCCTCTTTCTATATACCTTCCGTGTACCAATAACGCGGCGGGCGATCGCCAAGGACTGCTCATTGTGAGAATCCAGGAGGAGAGGTGGAGAAAACCTCGACGACTGCAATATGCAAGTTGATGCGCGTACTAGCGCGGATGATATGCCTGCGCCGCTGTATGTAAGCCGAGGGAGAAAGAACGATAAAACGATTTTTGCCGGTTTACTTTGCAGCGGATGGTATGAGAGTGAATCGGCGTGTGCGCGTATAGGGAGGATACGTGCTGACATTGACATCTGGGCCGTTGTGTATTAAGTGGTTCGTTCGATATATACGTATGTGTGTGTCGGTTTATGCGATAAATGTAATTCGATTAAGAGGTGTATCGTTTGGGTTTACCTATTTCGTAGTCGTAATATGTGCGCGATGAGATATATAGGGGAAAATGACAGATTTGGAGTGTGCGGCGAACGATATGTAGGGCGTATTGAAAGTTTTAGTTTTATTGTAGTATCTGGAAATGAAAGATATTTAGTATTGAGTCAATAGTAGCGGATGCAAACAGAGATTCAGGGCATAAAAACATATCAAAACCGAAAATTCTTTGGAAATTCCGTCAATTTTTTTCGATAAAACAGACCTATACATCATTTGTATATCAACGTGTATAATAATATCTACGGAACGGTATATTTAAAAACGTATATTTCTTTGAAATAATACTTCCCAGAATTAAATAATATTAATTAATATAAATGTAATATTATATTCTCGTACAGGTTGAATTTCGCTTCGATTTCGCGGTATAACAATAAAAACGGTATATTTTTCTTTTCGGAAAAATCCTACGGTATTGTTCTTATCGATTATTGACGAGCTGCAGAGCGTATATTTATTTTCCGCGAAAGAAAAATTTGCGCAGATTTTGTACGCCACGCGGAGAAAAAGCATATAGAAAATTGCAAACTGCGCCGACAGTGTTAAGGATTCCCAGAAACTACCTATGAGCAACTGGAATAACAAGGTAAAAGAATGCCGGACGCCAATTTGAAACAGCAGAAACACTATAATAGTAAAACTACAAATGCCTCACCTATATACAACTTCCATATAGATAAACTAAAAACTAGCCCACCAATCATTTATTCACAATCATGCATCTACCAAAACAATTATACAAAGCTTGCAATCCACGTAACCGCCCAAAATACACACTAGAAACACAAAAATCACCAACCCCTTCATCTAAAAATAGCCCCGCAGCCGACAAGATACGTATATCACCTTCGCGCTCGAACCTTCCATATAGGCTCCTTCGAAACCGAACCCCGTCGCCGATACGGTTTCGCGAGTTATATAGCAGGCACGCGAGCCCATCGATTCCGCCGGAGATCGATGATCCCGACGCCGCGCTGCTCGCCGGAAGTCTGGCCGGCGAAGCAGAAGGGTTGGCCGTGTTACGTAAGACTGTGTATGTTAGGGGACGAGTGATATTTTTGGGAAGGGTGCACCTGTGGCGTTGATATATACGGGTAAATGACCTAGATGTCGCGGGACGGCTATGTGTGCGAGGTTTGATTTATCTTGCCGGAAGGGGGTTGTATATAGCGGAAGTGTGCGGAGGTGGAATGGCCTCTCTTATTATTCCAGAAGTGTATGTCGAATGGTGACTGACGTTGGTGTATTTTTTATGTGAATTGTTGTTGGCTGAGTTGAATCGTGCTGGCGTTACGATTTTCGAGAAAAACGTCGGTATAGGGTTTGTCAATAGCTGGTGACGAATGTTTTGGATTTAGCTCGGTGACTTTGCAGTGATAAAAAAGTGTCACCGAGTGGTCAAAACAATGATAACGCGGATGCTTAAAAAAGCGCAATTATGGGTCTTGATGTATTAGCAGTGTATACTGATAACGAATGCATTACCTAATTAAGGCGATAATGAGAAATCCAAATAAACTGACAATTTAATTCAAATTTATATTGATGGTTATATTTTTGTTATTTATTTTAACGACAGTATAATAAAGATAAGTAATAAAGATTAAAAAGCACTTGCAAAACAAATATAGATACAACGTCTGATAATATTAACAAACTTCTGAAAATAATCTGTTCTTATTTTCGACCTCAAGTGTACAAAACTTTCTCTCTCGAAATAATATCCAAATTTGTCGGTATACTGCAGTTTTCGGAAAATCATTAACATAATGAAATTGTTAATTAACCTCCTGGAATTAAGTGCGCGGAGTCTGCACGGCAAATGAATACATTAAAATGCATGGGATGCAAGAGAGAGAGCGAGAGCGACTACTTAAAAATTAAGTATTAATATTAACTATTTATGATATCATTATGGTAATTTATACCGCCGTAAATTATATCCCCGACGATTTAATCGAAACAACATGCACACGTCTTCTCTCCGTCGCTCCGTATATATAATTTCCAAAAATAAATATAGCGACCACCGCGCGACTGTTAATTTTCACACTTTGCCAGGATTTTAAATTCGCGAATATAAGTACCCGCTTTACCGCGTGCGCGCATTCTCACGTGCACGGCGACAAAAAATAACGCAGTTTACGGTATTAATAAAATCTTCGACACAGTTTTTCTCGATCCGACTCTTGATTTATTGAGATATTTTCGCGACGCGCGCGCGCGCTCTGCGTCTCTCTCTTTCTCCCGCGCGTATATAACTTTCGATAACGCGCGACAAACGTAATTTTAAAATTCAGGTCAAGCACGGCGATTAAGATAGGCAAAAAGTCACTTCGTATACGCACTGCTGTAACGATTATGTATATATGTACGTGTATACACGTGGCATTGGCCCGATGAATTACAAATTCCCGGGTAGTGTCGCAGGCGCGCGCTTCTGCATCGCGCGGAATTTATGCCGAATTCGAGCTTCGCGTCTCGTGTCTCTCGCATCGCGTCCTTTTTTTGCTACGCAGGTGCCGCGCGCGCGCGTGTGGATTGATTATAATGCGCGAGTGGAAACGTTTTTTGCGCCGGTATACGGAGGATGTATATATGTATATAATACTGGACCCGTGTCGGTGTTTATTCGCGTAAATTTGTCAATGCTTATATTGCGCGCGAGTTTTTTCGGGGGTCTCGAGAGAACATGGGAGAGAGAGAATTCGTCAGGGAGTCGTTATGCAAAGCAAACAATTAACTTTTTTTTTCGTCGCAAGTGATTAAAATTGTTTTCTGAGTCATATATAAGTACGGCTAAATTATCATGTTATTAGTTAATGCCGAGGGACAATGAGGCAACGTCGGTGTATGACTATATTATTATATACATTTTGGGTTTCTGTTGAAAATCATTTTTTGTATATCTAATTACTTATATTGTTTTATTTTTATCCTAAGTTACAGAGAATAATGGAGAGTCTTTAAGTGGGTTATAGTCTTTCTAAAGTAATTAAATGGGGTATAATAAATTAGCTCTTTCATTACAAAATATGCTAGGTGTATAATACACGTAATGTTACTTAAAAATGCATCATCAGCTGTATCATTACGCATTTATTATTAGAAAGTATAATAATGCCAGCTAATTATCTAATTTGATCCTTTTTAAATATATTATAGAATTACTCCAGAGAAAGCCAAACTGCTTGTTGAATCAACATCTGTACAATATTATAACATATTCCTGCATTATTTATATCAATTCTTTTAGTCATGTCAAAAAATTTTTTTACCAGCTATAAGAGCCATCAAAAAAAGACGATCCAAGCAGCTCGACGAACACCCGAAACCTCGTATAATACCGGCAAAAATCCATCATTCGCATAATA
Organism: Torymus auratus; assembly: GCA_900474315.1. Classification (NCBI taxonomy): domain Eukaryota; kingdom Metazoa; phylum Arthropoda; class Insecta; order Hymenoptera; family Torymidae; genus Torymus; species Torymus auratus. Next base: position 20,391 of record UXGD01001917.1, read on the forward strand.
CGAGAGCGTTTCCCAAATCCGACCGCCAAGTCGTTGCAGCTTGCCGCGGAGAAAGCAAAAGCCGAGCACATCACCTTACGTTCCGAGAACCGCGACGACGAGTCGATCGTCTTTCACACAAACTAGCGAGAACAGCATTCAAGGTCTTCGTATAAAAGCCCGCAAGTATCTCCTCGCAAGGCCGGCTTTTCCCCAAATATATTTTTTTTTCAGTCCTACACGTACCTACGTGCGAAATCGTCTACGTGATCGTGCCGCCGGTTTCCTGGTTTTGTACGCCCAGGTAAAAACGCGCGCGCACGCGTTTTCTAATTTATTTTAACAGGCGCGTTAATTGCGAAGGTGTCACGGAACGCGTGTTAAATAGTATGTGTGAGCTGAAAAAAACACGAGCATGTGTTTACGCGCGTGTAGATTGTTGTAGGTAGGTAGGCGAGTAAAAAAAAAAGTATAGCGGAAATGAGTTCACGCTGTAAAATTTGGCGGAGATATGATGCGATCGCGGTGGGAACAAAAGTCAATGGGCTAATTTATCTTATTATATATAGTTTTTAGACGAAGATCGGAACGAATCGTGTCTCTCTAAGAATTACTTTTTTATTATACACGTTTGGCATAAGTAAAATATTTTCTGTTGTATTTTAATTACATTCTTCGTTAATTGACGCGAGTAAAAATCCAACGGTGCGTCGTTCATTCTCAAGTCGAACAAAAAAAAACGAAGGGGCCATGTGAAGCGGACCAATTGACATTATCGAAGACCGCGTGAAATGTCGAAATGCCATAATGGCACGGCGGCGTTCGCGCTTTAATTTTCGCGGATAATTGCGATAATAAATTTGTCTCCCCCCGCGAATAACAATCAATCCGCAGAATGTTTTAATGAAATTGCAAGCGTATGTGATGGCATAATAATTAACCAGAATTAAAAATTCCTTAATTATAACAGCAAGCATGTAAAGACCGCGTGTGTGTCGCTGGGAGAATTCGGGTAAGTAGATAATGTCCATGTACGGCAAGACATATACCGGTGTAAAAATTATTTTCAATTAAACCGACATGCGGATCCATTATAAATACCAGAAAATAAAAAATTATTCGCTATACAAACGAGAGCTGCATTTATATATTATTAATTCGCTTTGGTTCCAACTAAAACGATATCCGCGCGCATAGTTGTATCGTATTTCGAGTGTACTCCCATGCGTATGAGCTTATGATCGTATTTAGTCGACTATATACGACGCGACAAAGTCATCACGTATTACAGAAAGTTTCGGGGCACAATAAACTTTCATCATACATATGCCACCTGTATAAACACAAACATTTAAACTTTCATCACCATCAATAACCTAAAACTAATCATGCTACAACCTCGACACCTTAAATTTTCCAACGCTCTATGTATATACACACATCGGTGCGAATGCAGCGCGTATATATATATACCTACTTATACTTAGGCGCGCGGCCACTGGCACCCGCGCCATATTAAGAAAGCGAGAGAGACAAATTATGTACACCTATTATGCCCACATGCTCGCTCCGTCGCGCGTGGGCGCCTGTGCCGCGTGTGTCCTTCTGCGCTCGAGCGCATAAATATATATATAGCTATGTGTATGCGTATTATGCGCGTTCGAAAGTGACTATATGCATGCACTCACCTCGGCGTCGGCGGCTTTGGCCGCGCGGCTGATCCCGTTCATCCTGGCCCGTCTTCGTATTCGTCCTGGCTTCCTGGTACCGCTCGCATGCAAGGAGGAGAAGATATACCAGTGGCGATGATGTTATGGGTTTCTTACGAGATGTCGTTGGTCAGTTGAGATGTTTGGGTCTCATGAGGCGAGGTTCCTTGAATTGGTGAGTGTTGGGTGATGAGAAACACGTGTTTTGATGTCTGGTTATACGCGTGGTCAGTGTTGTGATAGTCATTAGAGGTCTGCACCTGCTGGTTTATAGGAGGGCTTTGGTTTTTAATCCGGCAAGTGTGTTGGTTCCGCGATGCGTTTTTTTTTATAAATAAGTGTAGATTTTAAAAGATTTCCAATCTTATTATATTAATTTGTATGTACATTCTTATTGCACATTTCTAATTTGCCCCTTTATTTACAACGTACTTTTGGTATTTTTAGTGATGACAGCCGACACGCTATTTTCACCTTATTTCGTATAAATTTGAATAGATGCTGCTAGAGAATTAACGATAATATGAAAGAAGCGGCTGTGCGCATGACAAGTGTTTTTTTTTTATGGATTTTAGAGGAATGTAAAAGTTGTTAGGTATAATACGATGACTAAGGAATATGTTACATAATTTTGAATTTTCGAATTAGCATAATTCGCTGTTTGTTTAGAATCACACAAGTTTCAAAAGCATGAGAGTAGCCAACGTGTCTCGATGTCCATTTTCGTACTAAAAAGTCAATGATTTTTTTTTCTTTTCTATGAAAATCTGCATTCCAGTTTTTCAACTTGCAGCACAGAAGAAATTTATTGCAATTTATAATTGTGTTAGTCACTTATGCAGATTGATTTATTCAAATAGTACCCTAAATGATTTTCTGTTTAATTTATCATTGACATAATAGTACCAATTATCCACGATAAAACAATTAATTGACTTTTCCATACAAATATATCCTTTCCACGTACAAATAATCAGCTGAAAAAAAAACAAAACCCTATCACACCACAAATCTGTCAAACGACCGCGGCACCAAAACGCATCACGAGACCAACCACAAACACCACCTCTACATAGCATCACCAAACCACCGAACCTTCAGAATCCCGAAACTTTCAATCACACCCACCTCGCGTCTCACTTGCTTTTCGCGCGCGGAATCTCAAAACCACACGTACATCACACATGTGTATGTACTTATACGCGCGCGGTATACGAGCGACACACGACGGCGCGATTCGGAGCGGCGCGGCACTGTACACACACTGCGAGGCCGGCGCGCCGACAACGTGCTATGCGCGCAGCGTCGCTCGCTCTCTCTCTCTCTCTCTCGCTCGCTCGGCAGCTCGCGTCTGCGCGCAGCGCCGAAAAACGCACGTGGTGCGCGCGCTCAGAAGGACGAGCGAGCGAACAAGTAGCGTAAGTAAGTATAGTTATACGCGGTTGATGTGTTGTATGAAGGTATGAGGGGGTTTTGTTTTTAGTGGGTAAGGAAATACGGCGGAGGTAATTTAGATTTTGGGCAGTGTGTAAGAGGATTTGCGTGAAATAATGTACTGAAGTTAGGTGGATTTTATACTTTTAAAGTAGGTGTAAGCTGCTTAATTTTTAAAGTGTTTGAAAGTAGAAGGTTTTTTGAAAAAATAAAATTACTCAAAAAGAATGTTTTAACAAATTTACATTTATAAACTTTAATGAAGTATTTGAATTCAGTATGCTTATCCTTTATCTATTTTCATTCAATATTATAACATTCTCCCCCCTTTTTATCTATTTTCATACTTTCATTTTATGCTTCAACTTGGTTTATATACTTTATGCAATATTTTCATAAGCCGCCTCCGTAAACTAAAATTACTATATCTCGCCGCGTTAACGTTTTATACACCTTGCTTATTTTTAAATATAATTAGCCACAATTTATTTCTCAATTATTATGTTCACGATTAAGACTCCGCTGCACACAATGCAAGCTATTTTTAGGCCTATACACCGGTACATTGAAATACCTCGACTATGTGTATTTATAACGCGAATTATCAAGATTAAATCAATAATTTTCCTATACATGTGTTCTTTCGTGTATTGCGAAGGTGAATTCAACAGATGCATTCGAAGATATTTAGAGAAAAAAAGAGGCTATAATAAAAATAGCCAAGGCAAAAAAAAAGACGTAAAAGTTTCTACCATCTGGGTTCATATATTTTGTCGGTAAAATTTCATCAGTCGAGGAATCGTTATTTCGCCATTAGCATCATCACCGTTGTCGGCATAGTAGCGGCGATCGCGATTCGCCTGAAAACGCAGAGACGCGCGACTTCCTAAAACGTCCATGACCTCATCTGTTATTTCTTTTCTCTTCAATTTATGTGCATTGCAGCTATAGCTTTGACTTTATTAAAAAAGATAAACACTGGTGAATTTAGCATTGCTAATTGACTTGCGTTTTTAGTTTCGCTAGGAGCAGCAGCGGCACCTGATTTTATCGTAAAACTCTCGCGCGGAACTTTAATTGATTCTATAGAAATATGGAAAACTCATAAAAATGGGGAATCCATTATAATAGCCATGGGATTGAATTACATTATAATACATTGCTTTTATACATTTTATTTTATTGCTCAATTCTTTACATTATTTATCGCTGATTTCGCATTTTATAAGTATATATACATTATTTATCAAAACAAAGAATGATAAACATTGCTTGGTTAAATATCATGAATGAAGAAACGCGACAAACTTTTCCACAGCCATATTTTTAAATACACGCCATAACTTATCAAAACAAAAATTTAATGACTTTATAAAATATTCTATTTTCTTTCCAAATTTACCGCATCTCCCACGAAAATTAATTCCGCCAACATCTCCGCAGCTTACTCAACCCGCTCCTTTGCCTACTCCTCCGTCTAAAAACTCAATAAAACCGCATCACACGGCCAGCTGCACTTTTCGCGAGAAAAACGGCAAAACATTCAATTTCCGCGCGATCAGCATTTCATCGAGCGCCGAGCTACTACGCTATAGCTACTGTGAGAAAAAACGCTACGAGCTGCTGCACCGACACGTTTATTACGAGAGCCGCTTGTCGATAAGGAATTCGGATTCTACTTATGTGGGCGATTTACGAGTGCGCCAAGAGACGAGACTCGCGCGCTTGCAAGAGAGACACACACACATGTGATATTAATTTTCGCGCGCGCAGATCGCCACCGAAAACCGGATTCCCGTAACGCACTTTCTTTTCGGCTCAGATTGAGTGAGTTTGCTGCCTGAGTGTGTATAGAGAGATATAAGTAGCTTTGGTTTTGTAGCTGAAGGTTTTAATTCGCATGGTGTGTTAAGAAGTTTTTATAGACTTGATGATGCTGAGATGGTGCTTTTCTATACATATACATAATACTTGTTTTGCTAACTGAACTAATCTAAATTGCTCTTGATAAAGGCATAATTTCCAAGACCCGCAGTTCATTACTTTAAAAAATCAATATGTTCTTTCATTTTCAATATATCATTCGTCAATAATAAAACTAAAACCGCATAGAAATTCCGGAGCCCAACCATCGACTCCTTTTCCCACAGACTTTTAAATCGCGCAGCCGTTAAATCTTCCCCACTTAAAATCCTCTTAAAATCACAGAACCCAACCATGCCGCATCCCAAAGCCAAAAACTCCGCAGTGTATATAGCAAAGGACCTTACGTCAACGCGGCAGCCTCGTGAAAAAAAAAACTGCTCCGCAGCTCGGCCCACGACGAACCGATCCAGCCGATCCGAAAACACACTGCCTCTGCTCTCCTCTCTCTCCTTTCTCTGTCTCTTCCCTCGAAAAAAAAGAGAGAGCCGGGCTACTCAGCGCTCTCGCGCTGAATCACAGTCATCGCATCGCACGCACTGCACAGCACACACACACATATACACCGGGGCAGCAGCAAAAACCACAACAAACCTGCACTGTGCGCGCGCGGGCGTTTGCTATTTATATATTATAACCATCCATCCACGTTTGTATATTCCACTTGTCTTACGCGCACTCCGCACTCACATATATATATTATTATATACGAAACACAAACCGATCCCGTCGTCAATCTATACTCACGCACTCACAACGCGTGTGTGTGCAACCACGGCGGCGGCGGCGACAAAAAAACGCAGCGCTTGCGCGTGTATCCCAAAAAAGGCGAGGAGCTGCCGGCGAATAGAGAGACGGCGCGGAGAGTGCGCGCGCTATACGTGCGTATATTATACTCTCCGTCTCTCTTTCTCTTTGCGCGCGCGCGCTGACTTTTCCAGCGGCGGACTGTTAGTGCAGCCGCTGCTGCTGCTGTGACGACGACGACGACGGCAGCAGCGGCAGCGAAAAAAAAGGAGGAAAAGACAGACGGAGCGAGCGCGTACGGCAGCGCCAGGAGCGCGTGTGTGCAGAGGAGAGAGAGGGGCGGTTGGTTGACCGTCAGTGATGTGGTCAGGTCGGACGCGAGAGTCCTGGTGCACAGAGCGGCAGGTAGTTTTTTGATGGAGGAGAATAGGCGGGTATAAGAGTTTTCATATGGGTGAGTTCCCGTTGATGGGGAATTGTGTGCGGTGAATGATGATGATAACGTGAAAGGATGTTTTATTAATGTTAATAGCGTACTTATATATGAAGGTGCAGGCAGATTTAATGGATCGAACGGGAGTTGGAAAACTCCTTAGTCACGTGCACTGTCAACGAGGTGAATCGGAATTAGCCTTCGTCCGGTTTGAATACCTCTAGAATATTTTTACTTATAATGATGCTTTATACTTTTTCTCAAATCTTTCATAGTTTTAGGAGTTTTTTTGGTAAAAATAATATCATGAAATTGCACTTTTAGCTTTTAATTAAAAAGAAACACTGTAATCATGTAGGATGGAGGACGGTAATGTGTCTTTTTCCACTTAAAAGCGGGCTTTTTCTACTTAGCAATGATTATAACACATGTCTGTTACTACTGATATACTGGTACTATAACATTATACCGGTAAAGTATCAGTTAATAAATGTGTTATTAAATAATAAAGCGATATGTTTGAATTAGAGAAAAACTCGTCATTCAACATTAGAATATAGGTATTTACAAAACATTTTATTCAAGCTTTGACAGCAACTACTCAAAAAACACTCATTAAATTCGCACAATTCAAAAAATTCATCTAATACGAGCCAATATCTTACATCTTCAATTTTACCACAAGAATTGTAACATCTCAACGCTCCGAAAATCCAATAACCACCGGCGCCCTGAAAGTCCTCAAAATTCGCGCACCGTCAGCTGACGGTCACGATCGCGCGCACCTCACCTCACCCATGCAGCAGTGCGCGCACGTGGCGCGCGATCGTCCACATATATACCTCTATACACCGGCGGGAGAAACAGGCTGCTGCTGTCGCGTGTGTATATATATATGTATATGTATGTATACACACAGGGGCCAGCGAAAAAACGATTCGATGACCTCATCAGCAGCACACGGTGGCCCGCCGCCGACGGCGACTCCGCATATAATACACGCGCGTGTGTATGTAAGTCGCGCGTATATTGCGCACACACCACGCTATATATACTATACTAGCCGTCATGAAAACGTAGGGGAGAGAAGAGGAGGCGGAGGAGGAACCGAGGATTGCCTACCTATCCTGGAGGCAGAAGAGAGGGACAGTCCTCTGTGTGACCCAGTTGGTGGAGGCAGGTGTGTGTGTGTGTTTTGGGTTTTGTTTTCGTTTTTGGGATTAGGATGATGTTTTTAAATCATTTTTAAAAGATGGAACAAATTTTTATAATAAAAATGTATAGTGGTATAGCTGATGTATTTGAATTTTAACCAGTTTTATGAAGCTGCATTTTTATAGAGGTTTTTATAATCTATAAATTATTTTGAGACGTGCAATATATTTAAAGATATATGCTTTATCGATCATTTTAATTATAAACAGGTTTTTAAATTATTTGTTGGAAAATATGATGAATTTATTGCTGAAAATACAATTTTTATTTCACTTTTCCTTCTTATTGCCGTGTTTATATTAATTAAAATTATTCATATTATGTAGAGTGGAGATGTAATAATAAACCTTCGAGCAATATTTCAATTTCAACTCGTTCTTATTATACCAACAATGAAGTTGTACATTTACGTAATGTGTTGATTTCCGTCATAACGTTACCTTTCTGAAGGTAATGTGTGACTTTTTGATTATGACCAGAATGTACATGGAAAACCTTCAATAAATAAATCACATCATTTTCATGCATACATTCAGAAACCCTATATATACGAATGCACTATAACATAACTTATGCAACACGTGCAAAAGTTCTTTATTGATCGTATAATATGAAAGTTTAAGTAAAATTTTTACAGTTACACAAAAGCTTACATAAATAATAATATGATAAATTACAATACAACAAAGAACTCGTTCCGCAAATATGACAAAAGGAATTCGTAAAAGGTATAACTTCAATAAAAGGAATGTACATCGCATTGACGTCATGCAATTTCTTTGTAAATATAACTACATTGAGTTTATTATTTTATTTATTGTTACGTAAACGTTAAACCAAAGAAAACAATGATTCTCACAAACATATGATTAAAAGTTATTTTAAAAACATAATTTATTTACTCGATCATTTAACTCGATGACAAACAAAATCATTGTTTATTTTATCGAATTTCAAACATAAATTACGTCGTCATGTTCTCGACCGTTGGTTTTACACTCGATGATCCTGCAGAATATATTGTTCCAAAGCTCAAAACTATATCAAACAATCTTAACAAAAAAAAATCTCCATCCAACGAAAAAGCAAATATTTTCTAACATATCCCTACAAAGAATGCACTCTCCACAATCGCTAACCAAACACGTGTACCCACTCCCCTCGTGGTAAAACACACACACGCGCGCGCGCTTACAAGTAACCCAACTACGCAAACGCGCCTCAACAAAACGGAATTCCTATGCAAACGTGAAATCCACGCGCGCGCACTGCACCTCCTCCACCCACGGCGCACAAACATTCCCCCGTATACATATAAACCCTCCTCCACCTCCTGGCCGCTCTTAACGTGCGCGAGAAAAGAGTTCGCGTGGCAACGGCTCATCGATTGCGCGTGTGCATGTGCGGCCGATCCTTGAGGAAACTAATCAACCGTGCTGCACTTTGCCGAGTGCGGCTAATTAATTTTCATTGTACGCGGCTCTCCACGCGCGCGCGGCCAAAAACCGGCGCGGAGGTAATTAGCTGCGGGCATCGTTTTGCCTGAATTAAGAGGAACCGAGCGTGGGGTGCCTTTGAATAAGAGCTATTGCGTTTTAGTTGGAGACACGAGTAGAGTGCGCAGTTTCGATTGGTGTCAATTGATTGGCTTACGATGAGAAGCAAGAGAGAAAGTGTGTGAGAGGGAGGGAGAGAGAGTAGAACGGGGTAGGTTTGTGCGTAAGTACGTACGTACGTACGTCATGGGGATTATTAAATGGTATATAGTAGATTGCAGGCGTTGATTAGGTGCTCGTGAATGGAGTAAGACGGTGAGATGCTTTTAGATGCGCGCTTTCGATTATGCAATTTGGTAATTGGATGCGCGAGAGCATTTGGAATTAGTTTGTTAAAAGGTGATTTTTATTTTATACGAAAGCCCGCGTGTTTCTCGGGGAAAGCTTTATTATATATTTATAATGCAAGAAGAGTAATAATGCTGTGTAGATTGGTTTTAAAATCTTTGCAAGGGTTTCGAATTCTTCCATAATAACAGACGATTCATTATACAATAATTCGGGAAAAATGTTAGTATAATGCTTGAATAAATTTTCCAAATACATATCAACTGATAAGAATTTTTTTTATCGGCCTTACAGTCTTATAAATTAAATTAATATTAATATTAATGAC